>OY992877.1:99601516-99701516 GCA_963921405.1 Cepaea hortensis | reverse complement strand
GAAGGATGTTTCCATTGCATTGAAGCACGCTTTGATTCGGGCTGGTAGTGATGCACCCGTGATTCGTCCCCAGTAACAATCCTGTTCAGCATGTCTTCTCCTTCATCTTCGTATCGACAGAGATGATGCAAGGACAGGCCAAATCGGTTCATTTTGTGTTCCTCCTTCAATTGTCTGGGTACCCATCCTGAGCACACTGTCTTAAATTTCAAACGATCATGCATTATGCTGTATGCTGAAACATGTAAGCACCCTATTGCAGATGCTACAGAGTCTATAGTTACTCGCCTATCACCTCTAATCATCTCCTCCACCCGCTGCATGGATGCTTCTGTTGCAATCTCAACAGGACGACCAGATCGGATTTCATCAGCAATTTTAGAGCGACCTTGAGAAAATTTTTCTACCCAGCTATGCACCGCTTTACGGGACAAACATTTGTCAACACAAACAGGAAGCATTTCCTTATGAATATCCTTTGCAGGAAGTCCTTTTGCCCACACACAAAAAAAAAAAAAACGTTTATGTGCTTATATATTAAGTATCGTACATATTGAAAGATCCAAATAGTCCTTTGTCCACAAAGCAAATAGTAAATAGCAAATTCACATCAACCATCTGCTACCAATGTTATACGAGCGAATAGGGGGCACTGTCTAAATCATACTTACGCAAAATCAACACCTGCAAGATAGAATGCTTGAGAAGAGTTGCCAACTTAACAATCCGAGACCGAGTAAGAAATGATGTTATCAGACAGACAGTGGGATCAACAACTTGTGCCACATATGTTGAAAGACAGAAGATCAAATGGTTCAGCCATCTAATTAGAATGCAAAACCATCAACTATCAGCACTGGCGCTACATCGAAGAAAATTTGATAAGAGAGCAAGAGGACGCCCGAGAAGAAAATGGATTGACGACATCAAAGGTATTGTACAATCACATGGAATGACACTATCTGATCTCACCCATCAAGTGCTGGAAAGTCAACTATTCCTCCTAAAAAAATTGACGGCAAAAGTGGAAGGTGAAGATGATGATATTATGATATAATGATGATTCTTTTATATGCCCTGATATATAAATGAATTACTTTTCTTCAGATTTTGACTTTCTTTGTGGAAACATTATTGATTGTAAACAAAAAAGGAAAACAAAGTGTATACTTGATTTTTTAAATATTTTAAACTGATAGTTATTATTAAAAGTGTTTTAAAAACAGATGGATGCTTATCAGTCAAGTATTTCATAAGTTACTATCTCAGTTCTAGGCAATAGGTGGTAAAAACTCCGCTTTTGAGCAGGGACACACATTTTCCACAAATGTGTACTTTAGAGTAACAATCTTTGACTCATTACCAGTTAAAATAACACAATTATGGAAATGCAGAAGTTAACAATAACAAATGTAATAAAATAGTTTATTATACAGAAGAATGGAACAGAAGAAGTTAAGAAATGAGTACCGTATATAGAGTAATCAATAAACGTATGCTAAGTATTATGATACTTAAAGAGTTAATTAACAACAATAGCATAGCAATTTTACACAATAAACCAAATATGTAGATCATAATTACCAAATAAAACTAGTATATAGAGTTGTATAGATAGGGTAGGGAAACATCACTGTAACATATTCCGGATTTTATAATGACTTTGGAAAATGTTTAATGATATTTGATATTCATTATCTTCTCTATCATCACCGTCACGTGTCCTATCAACTGGCATACTTGTTCGTGCATCTCAACATGTCTCAGTCCTGGGTAATCTGGATATATTCTATTAATATTTATCTATGCCACCGCCTCCACCCATCTAGCATCAGTTCTTGTTATCTTCCTCTGCCTCTTCTACCGCTGAGCTGTCCAGTCGTCGTTATGTTTTTTCAATGCCGTTTTTCTCATTATATGATCTCATCTCATCTCACGAGGTCCCTCTTGCACCTTGCGATGAAGCACATGTTTATGTAGAGCATACCCAGCGGGAGAGTGCCCGTGTATGGGCTTCATATATCGAGGTTCCCATGGTCTCTGTAATTCCCTCTATCCATCGTTTACGTGGCCGGCTTCTTCTTCTGCTTCAGTCTGGTCTGTACTGTTAGTTGGTAATCTAGTTATATGGCCAAAAATAAACAAAATATAAAATAAAATCTAGCGCTGCTATAACCCCAACTTTAGTCCCGATTTCTTCATTTCTGATTTTCTCTCTTCTTGATTCATTGAGTATTCTTCTCACGAATCTTTTCCTTCAACATTGCCGGGTCCGTTACTGTTTGGATCAGTCCATTTATGCTTATTGTGTTTTCTTCGAGCAGGAAAAGAATCCCTTGCCGACTTGCTAGCCCAGTCGCAGGTTTAGGACGAAAACATCTAACCAAAGGGACATTATGTGATCAAATATGATTAAATATCCATGAAATAAAACCATATTTGTGAACATCATATTGCATAGAATAGACGCATCCTAACTCATAGATAATAACATAGGAAACTAGTGAATATTCTATTCACATTATAATCAATCGATCAGACAGGTCTAATCTTTAAAGTTAGCATTGGAACACAATAAAAGAACATCTTATAAACTTCAAAAAACAGTGAATATTAAATAATCTTTTTAAACAACATCCATATATCAAACGCGCTCAATATGAGCTACATTAGTGAGGAGTATTTTACCCACAGGAAAACATTGTCTTTAATAACATATTCATAGAGAGGGCAACTCTATGAATACATTTATTTTTATTTAAGACAACCAACAACGGCCTAATTAAACAAGGCGAGCAACATAACAAATAAGAAAGTATATGGTCTGTTACATAAAGTTACTGTTTTTGTTGTTCGGATATCCTTTACAGGACATGGCTGTCAACATCAGCATCTTTCAGCTGATTGTTGATTTCATGGCAAGATTACGCTCAATAGTTTGCCATTGCTAATGTTACATAATGTGTGCAATTATCTGAATACATAGATCATCATCACGTTTCTAGGCCATTTGAATACGCATGCGCTCCCCCCCCCCCCCCCCCCCCCCCAGAAATCCTGTCTTCAGTGACTATTCTTTATGAGCCACTGTGACATCTAATATGACCAAACTATTTTAGTTTCTGAGACATTATGCTGTTTATGAGATATTTTTCTTTGATGTACAGATTTTGTAAAGTGTTTATAATTGTCTTCTTCGTGGTCTAGGATATTACAAGAACTTGTCAAGTTCCAAAGCCCCGACACATTCCTTTAGTGAATGGAAATGGTCCACGACTCACACCTGTCTCTAATCACAGGAAAGATGCAGGTTCTCAAAACATGTACCTCAATTTGTTTGCTTATGTTGTTAATATTGTTATTTAAACTCTGCATATATGGCCAGTTTACGTTTGACTTTGAATAATCCTCATTGGTATTAATTATGGGGGACAAGATTTCAAAGTTTGTGGCATGTTCATTGTCTTCGTTGTCGCAATACAGTGATAAATGATGTACATGACTATCATAACATTTCAATGTTATTAGAGTAAAGGATTAGTGTCAAAATATAACTTATAAGCTCGAAAATAAAACCAGAAAATAATGAGGACACTTGTGTGCGCTTCCACTGAGGAATAGAATTCGTCACAACCGTTTTTGTCTTCTTTGTTATTTTTTAAACTGTTATAACAGTCAGGATTCTTACTACAGGCATAGTATGTTCCCCGCTGTTTCTCAGTCTTAATTATAACACACGTTTTAAAATAATTATTCAGGAAAATCAATGGTTCTGAAGGGGAAAAATACGATTATGACATTAATGAACATAAACAGAATTAACACTAAATTTATGTATAAAGGCCAATGAATGTGAGAAAAAAAATATAATTATAGATATACAAATAACATTAAATACATTACATAGTTATCTCTGAAATATAGAACATATATGTGCATAAATTGGCGTGGAATCCCTGAGGCCACAGAAGCAGTAAGGGAATTAACATGAGGAATAATCTACGGGTATTGACTGTCACTTATAGAAACATGAAAAATACAGAAACCAGAGCAAAAACTATATAATATAAAAATAGAAAGCTCGTGTGGTCATTATAGTTTTGAATCGTTATACTGCCCAGTGTGTCCTTTGGTATCTGCCTCTTTCCCCTGCTTAAATGAGTGTCAGTCAATACTCGTGAATGCATTTCTCATGCTAACACAAACGTGCCACATAGCATATGTGGGTGTCAGTAAAATGTTTGTTGACACATGACATATGTGAATGTCAGTGAAATGTTTGTTGACACATAACATATGTGAATGTCAGTGAAATGTTTGTTGACACGTAACATATGTGGATGTCAGTGAAATGTTCGTTGACACATAACATATGTGAATGCCAGTGAAATGTTCGTTGAAATCAATATATTAGTATATCTTTGCTATTCTTCAGATTCAATCTTTGTTGTAAAGCATGTTAGTGAGATCTGGATACAAAAGTACATCTTAACATTTGACTGTAAAATGTTGTAAATAATAGTTTGTAATGCACTTGTTGTAGAAAGCTTGTTACATTTTATAGGATAAAAACATTAGGTTTCATATATTTTAATCATATAATGCATTGGTTCCACTTCTTTAGTCGTGAAAGTACTTTAACAAATATTTGGTTTTAAAACGAAAATTAGCATTTTAGCATTTCCTAATGTTATGATTTATTTTTTTAATGTAAGATTAATATTACATATACACCTTAAATAATAATCATTATATTCATAGCGTAATAAAAAATTATATTTGTATATAAACAGTTGTAACATAATACAAACACTAATAATATCAGTTAAACGGGTGATACAGAAACATTATTATAACAATTTCAGGATTTACCAAATACGAAAGGAATAAATACAATATTTGGTATTATCACAATGATAAAGGGCACCATTAGTTGTGCAACTTTAGTAGTTCATAATTATAGGAGAAAATCATTATTTTCAAGATTGGACAACTGTTGTTGTAAATATTATTGTTTTAAAATTCAGTAATATAATATATATAGAATAACATTAATGTTATTTTTTTTTTCAAAATGTGTATATCAAAAGTACGATTGCGAAGCATCACTTAAAATATGAGAATATTGCATCGTTTCTTCACAATTACAGAATAACACATCGGCAGTTATTCAAGCAGCAACTGAGTTTGTTTCCACAGACTTCATCGTGGATTGGAAATCGCTAAGCATCAATTCCAACACACAGTAACAGAGACTTCGCCTGTCGGCTGCTGTAGTCTGTGGTGCTGTTATCACGTGTCCACTAACTTCTTCTTCCGTATACAAAGTTATGTCACTGCAGGGTACATTAGGCAAGAGCTCTCCAAGCGTGAAAACAGCATTGTTTATTTTCCTCTGAAGATCATACAGTTTTGTCGTGACATGTACGTAGTCTGTAGCACTGTTCCCTAGACTCTTGAAGTAATTAGCATAGTTCGACATCTGGAGAAGAGCTCGCAGACGTACATTCTGTAGGACAAAGCAACAACAAAAAATTATAATTCATACATTAATCTTTATAGGCAAAAAACATTGTAATGTACATATTATATATTACAGCATTCCTTTAGACGTTATAAGACACACTGTGCATATGGTTAGTGGCATATCCTTTACAGGACGTCGCAATCAACCCCAACATTTTTGGCTGTTTGTGATCTCTTAACAAGTTTACTTTCAGTAGTTTACATTGCTTTCTGAACGACCGGCACCCATACCCTTTCATAAAATAACCCAACGCAAGGTGGTCTGCTGCCAAATCGCCCGCAGATGTGTTTCGAACGCGGTATGCGGGATTACGAACTGCGTCCGTAGGTACTTTGCCACGGAGCCGACTGAGCATATGGTGCTAGATCCATATTTGTATAGGCTAATCGGCACTGGCCGTCTCCCTGGCCTAGAGTTTTAAACGACTTTCTCCGTAATCCCGTTTATCCACGCGGGGTTAAGCAGCGAGCGAGAATTGGAAACGGTTCTCTCCGCGTTTGTAACTTACGGGATAAGTGAGCCGGCCGCTCAGAAAGCAATAGCAAACTACTGAGCGCAATCTTGCCAAGAAATCAACGACAGTGGTAACATGCCGGTGTTGACAGCGATGACCTGTAAAGGATATGCGGGGAAAAAATCGGCACTGGCTGGGTTTTGTGCTCAGTACCAGGCCGGCATTCTGTTATCGGATTATGGTTTCCTACAGATCATCATTCATCTGTCCTGAAGTAGGAACTTGCTACAGTTCTGCGCTGTGATAGGGCCCTCACATTGTGTAGGTCTGAACTCACGAGCGGATTTGGAGCCAGTATTTTCTTCACTTAGTGAGACGACATACGTAGGCGTCGAAGCCTTGCCCGACCACGCTAATAACATTATCATCATAACTCCCTATCAACTACGCTATCAACTCCCCCCCCCCCTTTTTTTTTTTTTGGTCCTCTATCAACTACGCTAGCACACACACAATGTTTCCCACACCCGTCTTGTAATTTTTAAAGGGATAACATCGTAGTTATTTGGATAACACGCATATTATATTTCAGACTTAATTCCCCTGATAAGTTACATTTTTTTTTGGTTAAACTTATAATGGTGATGGCTGGGATGGCTAGTATTGACAGAGCTGAGTTTTTGCAATTCAATATGACTCTAGGATCGACAGAGGCTCATAAAATGAATATGAGAGATGTGGAAACGTAAGGTGATCGGGCCAACATCAATCATATTAGGCTTTGTGTACTCTTCAGTGACTGAAAACACTGGAGTAACACAATGCACTTGGATTAGTTCCTTGTAAGTTAACTGCTTTCAAGATGTTGTTTCTACTCTTGTTATCAACCATTGTTTTCTCATCATTATTCTATTAAAAAAAACACCACATTAATGCAGCTGGCTCTAATTCCTCGCTTGCCGGTTAATTGTTCATGATTCGTTTCCGAACCATATATTGACAACAAGATAGACAATGTTGGATAGACTGACATCATGGCATGGAGGAATGTCAGTATCAGAAAGGATTGACAGTACACGAGTTAGTAAGTGGTGGACAGATATAATCACCAATGACACACGACACGGACTATAAGAAGATATATTTTGTTAATATTTTCATATCTTTAACATCTTCTTCCGTATACAAAGTTATGTCACTGCAGGGTACATTAGGCAAGAGCTCTCCAAGCGTGTTTAAATGTTCTAACATTATTATTTTTTCTTTATGTTTTCTCTTATCAAATGCTTTAAAGTAGTCAATAAAGCGCAAATATAGATTTCTGTTCATTTCAACTATTCTTTCTGTTATTACTCATAAGGTTCACATAGTGTTCAGTATGCCATTCTATAAATTCGCACTGCTCATCACCAAGTTCTTTGTATTTTTTTTTTCTTTCTTTCTTATTCTTCTTATCTTATTCGTATATGTATTTTAATCACACAACTCATTAAACTAATTGTGCGATATCTGCACACTCGAGAACACCACATGTATTTGCTAGAGCTATGAAAATAGATTTCTAGAGATCGTCAGATATATACATATATCCAGTATTGTAGGTGCATTCTCATGTTTGGTACCGCTTCTATACCCAACATATATCCAGTATTGTAGATGCATTCTCATGTTTGGTACCGCTTCTATACCCAACATATATCCAGTATTGTAGATGCATTCTCATGTTTGGTACCGCTTCTATACCCAACATATATCCAGTATTGTAGATGCATTCTCATGTTTGGTACCGCTTCTATACCCAACATATATCCAGTATTGTAGGTGCATTCTCATGTTTGGTATCGCTTCTATACCCAACATATATCCAGTATTGTAGGTGCATTCTCATGTTTGGTACCGCTTCTATACCCAACATATATCCAGTATTGTAGATGCATTCTCATGTTTGGTATCGCTTCTATACCCAACATATATCCAGTATTGTAGGTGCATTCTCATGTTTGGTACCGCTTCTATACCCAACATATATCCAGTATTGTAGATGCATTCTCATGTTTGGTATCGCTTCTATACCCAACATATATCCAGTATTGTAGATGCATTCTCATGTTTGGTATCGCTTCTATACCCAACATATATCCAGTATTGTAGATGCATTCTCATGTTTGTTATTGCTTCTATACCCAACATATATCCAGTATTGTAGATGCATTCTCATGTTTGTTATTGCTTCTATACCCAACATATATCCAGTATTGTAGATGCATTCTCATGTTTGTTATTGCTTCTATACCCAACATATATCCAGTATTGTAGATGCATTCTCATGTTTGTTATTGCTTCTATACTCAGTTCACTGGCAGCTTTTATTTCTTCGACAGTTGTTCTCTCTGGCTATACTAGGTACCATATAGTTTAAGGCGGTCGGTGTCAGACTGACCACATCATCAGTCGCGTGCGGACTGATCTAAAATATGGGTCTGGCACTACTCGTGTGTCCACAATATTTCACACGGCATGGAAATAGGGTCTTTAACTTAATGTATACTCTACTTTCAGTGCCAAGCGTGTGATAGGAGATCAATCCCCAACGGAGACGAGATTTATTTGACTCGATTATTACAGCTCTGGGGGGTCGAACCAGCCTCATATAAGGTGCCAGATATTTTCTAAAATTTCTGGACATTTTCAAGGAAGGAAAAACGACGAAGAAGGAAAGTGGCCACCTACCTCCACAAATTCCGCTGTCTAGAATATATGAAGATCTAACACTTCACACCCATCGGCAGTGCTTGCTATGAGACCATCTTTACCTACATTACTATTTGTATCTGTTATAATCTCTCATATCATCACTTGTATTATTTGCACTAAAAAACTTCTGTTAATATATTACCAGATGGTTTAATTAATATAGACACTTGTCCGACAATGTCAGAATCATATGCCACGAGGATTACCTGTGTATGATTGAGTCTGACATGATCAACTTCTGGCATTTTGATGGTAGCTGTTTTCTCAGCACAGTCCAAGCTCTGCCCCAACACCATCACCTGCAGGTAAAAGTAATAGAAATATAAAGATAGATAATGGCTTTTAATTATTCATTTGCAGGTTCTAATTTTTCACTTGTCTTGTCTTCTCTGGTTTTATTGATTGTTTAATGCAGTTCCATTCGATGAGCCTGTTATGCGATAGAGATATCATATTTTTAAGGCTTAATGCGCGGAGGAATAAGTGGCCAGTGTTTTCCTCGCTTAGCGATATAAAGAAAGCAGACGTCAACTCTCGCCCCGTAGCGCTCATGATATTATTAGCGGGGCTCCCTGTCAAATACACTAACGCGCCTGCTTCTCCAGGTAATACCTACATAGGACAGCATAACCTTCTAAGGCAAGGCTCCCTACTTGACGCTGTGAGGCGTGCTGGGTATATTGTGCTAGCCCCACTGATGTGGTCAGTACCAAGCCGGTCCTCTATACTTCTCATGGCGTCTCATCATACCCATTGTAGACTGGTTCGACCTGGAGCCAATGTCAGTCAGATAAAATCCCCGCCTCGATGAGAATTCCTCATTCGCAACTGCGAGCACTATCAAGAACAAGTCACCCAAACAGTTCAAGAAGGCTGATACGGGGGAGGAAAAATGTCACGTGGCAAGACCAACACCAAGAGACAACAGACTCACAAGACGTGCAGCATGGGAGCCGCCAAAACCGTAAAGAAGACGAGCGGAGAGAACCTACATGTGAGCTGCAGCAAAGAACCTGAACCTACAGATACTACTGAAGCTACCACGCCTAGCACCATACATTCAAGGAATGTCCGTTGGCAAAACAAGACAGGGACTTCCGAAAGCCCAATGACAAGAGAAAGTGCGCAAACTGCCTGGGCAAGCATGGAGCAAGATACCTACAAAGACACAGAGACGTCTTAAAGATCGCCATTACCACAAAGACACCATACAAGGAAGCAATGCGGAGGTGCGAGAGAGTCACGTGCGTCTCACAAGCTGAAAGAGCTAAACTGCAAGACCACATTGACGAGCTAAAGAAACAAATCAAGCTACTTCAAACACCGGCACCAACCATCGACAATGACAAACTGCTTGCTGAAATAAAGGAGATCCAGTAAAATATCAAACAAGAGGTGGAGCACATGGTGCAGACGACAAAGAAGATTGAAGAGACTCTACAAGCCATTCAAGCAGAGAGAGACCTGTAAAAAGCGGAAAGGGAATTATTCCAAAACAAACCAGCAGAAGCCACGGAAAAGACCACAGAGACGCCGCAAGATGAAATCCAACATAAGACCGAGCCGGAACCGCAAGTTAAAGCCAGCAGCCCAACCACGACAAGAAAATCAAGGGAAATCAATATCCCGCCAGATCTTTGAAGAAACACCAGAGGAGCACCACGACGACGGCACAGAGTCACCATTAGGCTCACCTATACCTACCTTGGAGTATCTCCTGGCGCAGTTCAAAGACGAGGAACTCAGGCGCATGGAATACCTAAGGCGCAAGGAAGAAAAGGAAAAACAGAAGCCCAAGAAATTCAAAGGGAAACCAGTGACCCGCCAGACATCTGAAGAATACTACCCATATATACACTATAATGACGAACACCAAAATGGGTGCTATATAGATGGCACAGAGATCGTCCCGTGGTTGACCACAGATGAAGAAATCGAAAGGCAGCAGAAATTCAAACTCGAAAGAGAAACAAGGCGCAAGGAGGAAAATGAAAACATCGAAAAGCTTCTACAGACAGTACACAAAAAAAGGATGCAAAAAGACGAAATAAGCAGTCCTTATAAGGACTGTACCCAGCCAAGCGAAACGCACAAGTAGACAACATTGACAATAGAAACCGCCAGAGGAGACGGACTCAATGGAAACCTTGTCAGCCAACCAATCCCCCAGCTGACGTCCAGGCACAAACTCTGCAAACCGATAAGCCAGCTAACACTGGCGCAGGAAACTAAACAAACTCATTCTGCACCATGCACCACCACAATATAACTAATGCCACGGAGGCTAGTTGAACGATGGTGGGAAGTCCCCCCCCCCCCCCCCCCGCCTCCCCAAATGGACCTGGACATGGACGAGAATTCCAAGACATGACTATCGGCTCGGCAGGCAACTGTGCTAACAGGCGTGCTCCCGACTTCGCTCAAATCATTGTCAGCGCATTTTCCTAACCGTTACACCAGCGAAAGCTACGTTGCTTCTATGACCTTTATATATGGCAGAATGATACAAAATACAAAAAATTTCCAGTTAAAAATCTACCCAAAGTATTTCAGGATCCTCGCCGGTGCTACGGTGTTCATGCACTGAGCTGAGTTTCTCCAGACTCAGGTTTGAGTTAGGAGGAGAACGGAGCACTTATTGGTTACACCCGTGTGCCGTGATGTTGATCCATCGACTACACTAAACTAAACTAAACTGACACAAAATGTGATAATACCAACGTCGATACTACCTACTACTGCACGAAAGTCTATCATAATATACCTTCAGTTAATTTGTACGTGAGTTTCTTTGTACAATCTCTTACGTCGACCTGAATACTGTGTACAGAAAGCAGTATTCAGCTTCAAGGTAACATACTCACAGAGCTGGTCGTGAGTTCTAATCTAACCCGTGTATGTCAAAGGCACTACCTTTGGAACTATGTACGGCTTTGTTAACATCAAACGCCTTCGCGGCTGTCGTATCAAATTATGAGTGGAAGCAATGAATGTTAACACTGCTCTTTAAGACATGTTAATATTCTATTTGTTTCGCTTTGAACACGACTTCACGTGCCACGACTACTACAGTTGCTACTACTAGTGGCTACTACTAGTGGCTACTACTAGTGGCTACTACTAGTACTAGTGAGTGTACTGAACTATTTTTGCGCGAGGGTTACTTTTCAAATTACAAGTGTCGCTCGCCATTAGGTGAGCCCTATCCGACTTATGCGTCCCTGTAATTTACATCCTCGTGTCAATTACGAGAAGTTAACCTTTAAGTCCAAATAACCTGTGTATGGACTGAACCCACTACGCCGAAGAGAAATTTTAAGCGCGCTAAACCACTCAGCCACGCCAACCTCAATTTCAATAACGATAACAAGTGATCAGGGGGAGAGGCGGTGTGCTAACGCTGGGCTAATTTGGAGGGAATATTGTCATGAGCGTATTGTCCTCAACGGAATGTTAATCCAGTACTTTTAGAGAATCTCCAGTAACAATTAGTACAAACAAATAAAGGGAATACAAACTCAAATAAAAATAAGAGTTGAAAGAAAAGAGGAACTGTCATATTTGTTATAGTTTTTATTTTTGATCTTCATATGCAAATCATCATCGGCGATACTTGATTATGAATAACGAAGACACAAACAATAGATTGCATGATTTATGGTCTGGCATGTTTTCGCTGCATCTCTCGCTGCATACAGCACACTTATTCGCACAGTAATTTCAATTGTCTACCACGGTAATTTTAAACTGACTATCATGTCTTTGTTTGCATAAAATTTGCCTCTGTAAATTAATGGAAATCGCTTCTGTCATTCTTAATGTGTAATCTATTGTTTGTGTCTTCGTTATTAAAATTCGATTTAGGATCCTTGCCGGTGCTACGGAGTTCGTGCACTGAACTGAAATTCTCCGGACTCAGGATTGAGTTAGGAGTAGAACGAAGCATTTATGGGTTACACCCGTGTGCCGTGATGTTGATCCGTCGACTAAACTAAACTAAAGTAAACTAATTCGATACGATTAGTTTGTGGTAAACTAAATAACTTAAATGTCCCCTTTACACTCTTTAGATACATTAGGCATGATTAGGCATGTGATGCTAGACTCGTATTGTTATAGACCAATTTGCACACAGTGGGTGATGTAATCAGTATCTCGTCGATCAACTTTACTTCCCAAGATACTTCTTGGTACTTATTTTTAGCTAGATAGACTTGGGAGCCAATTACTCGAAACTGCACCGCTGCGGATCTAGCTTCGACGTTGCCGCGGCTCCCGTGGTAAACTAAGAGCCTTCAAAACCCGACCGTTGACCTGATTATACTTGTAATTTTATTTTATTCATCTAAATCTGATAATATATTAACTTACCCATTGAGTGGTGAGACTTAGTGTTGTGTTTATAGCATCGATTGTTTCCATCATCTGGTCATGGACAACAATGAGAAGATCGCTTTCCTTGTTTTCCCCTGCTGGACAGGCCTGGGTTGCTATCGCAGCAATCTCTTGGAGATCAGGGTTAGATGTTGGCATTGACATTATATTGACTGAAAAATTAAAGTTGGAAAATTAAATATCGTATTAAATCGATTAAGGCTCATTCTACAAAATCAAACACATACTGTTCTTCTGTTGTCCTTACTCAGTCGTCTTGATCTTTTGGTCGACATCCCTAATGAAAAGTTCGTGGTCCTGGTTTGTCTTTTTAACTCAAATCCCTACTTTCTCAGCAATAGTATATTAATGAAGCTTGTTTCCGCTACTATCATTGCGGTGTGAAATTAGAATTAGTTCAGCTTGGGTTCTTTAATCGAGCAGTCAAGTCATGAGTTGTTGACTGTATTGCGTCTATATTGTAGACAAATAAATAGTCAATGCGTAAACAATATATTTAATTGTTATTTTAATAAATAATATATAAACATGATCTGACCAAATAAAAATAAAGATTCAATAATAAATAATACAATAAGTAAATAAAACAGCATGTACCAGCAAATACCGCTGTTGAGAATAATGTGAGGACGTTCATCATTGTTAAACTCAGGAGTAAATGTCGTACTAAAATGTGATGAGTTTAAACAGAACTTCCGCTGATTACTTTTTTTGTGATAGTTGTTGATTCGTAATTTAATTATGATATACTAAAGCATTATCGTTCGTAGCATCCCTTTTTATATGGTCACAGCTGGGCATAATGGACCACTTTCAAATGTCACTTATTGATTTCGAATCTATTTTGAATGTATAATCTGAGGGAAGGAAAACAAAACAGCTTCCATTTGCTTCAGGGGATTTTCAAATGTTGATCTTTCGGGATTAGAAATAGATTAGTGTAGAAGATAATTAACAGCATCATTAATTTGTATCCAAAGCAGATCACTATAGCGGGAAAGCCGCCTTTCAATCACAGAAAGTTATATCAATATCGTATCGAAGATATCCAATGGGTGATACGTCTGCGGCTGTCAATCAGGTCATGTTATCAACAGCGCTTTCAGTTTCTATTAGCCAGGGTGGCATAGTCACTGATGTGCTTCGTTACTGGGTCAGTTGTCTTTGTTCAATCCTCTGCAGTGATAGGATTCCCCTTCTATTTTTAGTTTGGTGGGGGGGGGGGGGGGGGGGGGGGGTTAACAACTTATTGTGGGGATAGTATTATAGTATTGTTTACAACAATGAATGTGAATTGTCTGGGAATAGCTTGCTTGCTTGCTTGTGTTCGTTGGCTTGAGCTCCAACGCGAAGTCCTGTATGTCGGATGAAGGCATCCTCTTGCCCAACATCAGTGTGATGTCATACAGGACCTGAGGTTTGCGTGAGTATCCGTTGCCCCATGTCTGCTTATTGGTGTGCAGACACTCTCCGACTTTGGAGGAATCGGCGATCCCACTGACTTTAGCCAGGACCACGAAGGGACCTGTTGCCCAGGACGCTCGACGAGGACGCGTCAATAGGTCTTGGCCAGTATATAACACGGCCCTGGTGCCTTGGAAACACCTCTGCGTCCCAGTCTGGGAATAAAAGACGACGAGAAATGCAACTGTTTACCTCGCCTTATTATATAGTGTCCTACAGTATATAATACTTCATACCACAAAGGTAATTTCTTTTTTCTAGTTTCAACAACTCGGATGCTTCAATGACTACACAATAAATTTAAACAGACATACGCAGCACAAGGACATCGACTTGATAAAGATGCTCCAGTTGACGGTGAAGACCTTAGACTTGTAAAGAACATATATTGGAAACAACATGCTGCCACAACAATTGATAAGGAAGTAAGTTAATGCCAGCCAATCAAGAGAGGTGTGCAACAGAGATGAATAAAGTCTCCATACCTTCTTCCTTATTTGGTGGCAATATTATGAGAAATTTCAAAAAAAAATATCAGAGGAATCGCTAAACTCCCGACCATTTTCGATGGTGCGGAGGACTGGAAATTGACCGTGGATCTAAAGGGCCGTGACAAATACCCTGAGGTGCTCCGAAAGTTTGGCTTGCGACCTGACTTCGTACTTCACTCCTCGTCAGCCAAGCAACTAACGCCAATTGAGCTGACCGTCCCTTGCAAGTCCAATATTGAGGAGCAGCACGTGAACAAGATAGAGAAGTACGACGACATGGTCGCGAGTCTTAGGCTGAAAGGATACACTGTCAGGTTATTCACTGTACAGGTAGGCGCAAGAGGTCTAGTCTACCACTCCGTGTATGATGTGCTAAAACAAGTGGGCATTAAAAGACAAGCGAGAACTGGGGCACAAAAGCAACTGGGTGAGGCAGCCGAAAAGGCCTCGTGCTGGCTGTGGAATTTGTCGGAACCTGGAGTGTGACAAGTCTCGAAATTAGCGTGGTTAAAAGCGGTAACAGCAGAACGCCTAAGAAACGATCTCTCAACCAAGACCACGAACTTGCAACGTCTCGTGTCAACTCTCTAGCCTTTCCTCCGAGCGAGGATGGTGGATCTGAGTGCAGTCAAATCATGTAAATGTCGGCCAAAGTCAAACCTCCAAACCAGAGCGGTAATCGCCCGTAAGTCGCACTCACCTGCAGAGACCAAGAGGTGGGTCGAAAAACCAAATGAAGAACCGGCTTCCTATAGAGTGTGGCGCCGTGAACGGGACACGAAAAAGGAACAAGGCAACGGAAGCGGATGGAGGCGATGGAGGCCGTGGCTGGGAAAGAAGCAGACTCCCCACAACCACAGGTGCTAAGGGGCAAGCACAGGCTGCACAGACTTGTCTCACTGAGGGAGGGGGGGGGGACTTGAGAGTGGACATACTAACAGCTAAGGGAAAAGCACAACAACAATGACAACGAAACTGACCGAACGTCTCCACGGCAGGGGAAAGACGCCTCGAGTCATGACCCGGACGGGATCGCCCCTAGAGAGTGTTAAGCGTATAATGGTCCGACACACTTGGGAAAGGGGGGTACTGTCAGGACCTTAGAATTGGCTCGTTGGGCTAACACGTGTGAGACAGTACAAGTATAACATGATTCGACGTAAGACTCAACGACACAACGTTTTATGGATTTATTGCCATATTAAATACAGAACGATGATTACAACAATATACAATATATAACTCACGACGCTCACAACCACAATACAGCTCACAAGTCTGACGCTCAAGATGACAGTCGTTCGGCTTTCACCCACAGAGATCCACACAAACGCCTTGCTTTCACCGCACACGTCCTTCCAGTCTCAGGTCCCAGCTCGGTCTGTCGCTAGCGCGCAACTTGCTGACCGCCTCTAGTGGCGTCACGTGGCATGCGTGCGTCTTGTCGTCAGCCTGACCGCTGGTCGCGTGTCAGGTAACAATCTTGCCAGCCGACAATTCTTGTCCGCCGGGTGTCGTAACGATGTTGCTGCATAGCTATCCCATGTTAGGCTCTGACATCCTCCCCGGGTACCTCAATGAAAGATGCCATCTTTCATTCATGATGTATGTATATACTGGGGTAGTGTTAACTTCATGTCAGAGTCTACCCTTTCCCTGTGTTATGCATAAAAATACATATATGGCATAGAAATATATACGATAAATGTAAGTTGCATTGAAATGACAAATGAAGTTCAACTTTTAACACAAATCAGGTTTCATCCCCCTGATGGCTGGTTACCTCAATTGCAATAATACCCAGTCAGGTCAGTAGTACCAGCTTCTCGCATCTACCTCGCAGCAATTTGAAAAAAAACGTAATAATATGGTTGTTTTGCAACAGCCATCTAGCCAGACTGAAATACGGCTTTATATGAGTCGTATTAAACACTCAAACTCTGACCTCATTTGGCCAGGAGCTCTTATGTTGGTTTGCAATGTTGGCAGCTCTCTGCCATGCTTGGTGGATGCCTACCCGGTGTGTTAGCCATTTGAGCAACAAAATGTCTATTTATACAATACACACTATTGAATATGTTTCAAATTATGGCCCTTGGTGTAATTCATAAATGCAAGGGAAGTAATTTTGACATTCAAGCAATACAATAAATTACAATAATTATTTAATTTCTTAGCGTCATTGCTTGACGTTTCTTCATATTAACGAGAAAAAGTCGGTAATATGAATACATTAATCAAAATATGATTCTAAGATTACACTAATCAAAATAAATAAGTACCCAATTGGTGTATTATATTTTATAGATTCAAAAGGATTTTACAATCGTCATAAGTTTTTGAATATTTGTATATCGTCTGCTAATTTTGGTGTACTTTTTTAAATTACACAGGAAGTACACACGAAACTCAAAATTTAGTTGCTGTTACACTGTCTGAACACAACTGCTCAGGTGTTATTTTATAACGGATAGTAAAATGTTCTTAAAGTTCGTGTCTGATGTTATAGTATCACAACTTTCGGATTATGATGGAATGTTCTTATTTCCGATGTGTTCACAACTTATGGATAATGATCGACTGTTCTTATTTCTGATGTTTGAGTGTCGAACCTTTTGGATTAAGTTCGCTTGTAGAAGTCACTGTTCAGTCCACATTTGCACACGTCGTTAAAATATCACGGTGAAGAAATCCACACACAGCTGTCACTGTTAACCCGCAAAGTTCGCTTCTGGTAAGTGGTTAAGCGTCTGTGACACTGTTCTTGTTGTATATTTACAGTTAATAATGTTCTCTTTCTAACACACACTACACAATTATACTACACTCATTACAAGACTTAATTAAAATAAGTATATTATACATGTCGGTTTTTAACCGTATCACAATTACAATTATAGACCTTACACAGTAGGTGAATAGAAACAAAATTCACTCATTGGTGGCTGTGTTGGTCTGAGTGTATTAGTACACTCTGCACTCAGACATTGCTTACTGGGTCGGTTGGACAACGGGACAAAAGATCGGCAATTGTATTGATTCTGCCTGGAATATGTCGAACCTCGAAACTGTAATTTTGAAGCTTCAAGGACCAGCGAGCAATCATATTGTTGGATGGTACTCCGGCATTTATATACCGTAATGGACTGTTGTCCGTTTCGATGATAAAGTGACGTCCTAGAAGGTATCTGGATAGTTTCGTCACACTTTCTACTAAGGCAAGTGCCTCTAATTGTGGAATGGACCATGCACGCTCTCGAGGCCTTAGTTTTCTTGATATAAAACAAACGGGATGCAGGATGTTGTTGTATTCCTGCAACAGGACTGCCCCAATCGCAACGGAGCTAGCATCTGTTCTCAATCTGAAAGGTAAACGAATGTTGGGCAATTTAAGGATGAGATTATTCGAATTCTTATCAGAAAAGTATGCCAAAACTTTATGAAATGCATTTCGTAGGCATTCATCGTGTACAACTTTTTCAGGCTTATCCTTAGTTAGTAAATTAGTAAAAACCTCGGTCAGTTCTGAAAAATCAGGAATGAATTGCCTGTAATAATTGATCAGTCCCAACAAACTCCGGACTTGTTTCTTATTAGTCGGGAGTGACAGTTTTAGAATTTTGGAGACAATTTTGTTGTCTGTCATGACAAAGCCATTGGATATTCTGTACCCCAAAAATGATATCTCTTGGTAAGCCATGCTCACCTTTGAAGGCTTCACTGTCAGTCCGTGCTGTCTGATACGTTCTAGTGTCTGTTCTAGTGTCTTTATATGTTCCGTCATTGTCTCTGTATGGACACAGATGTCGTCGATATAGCAAATAATATTAGGAATGTCAGCTAGGAGGAGTCGTGTCATGCGTACGAATGTGGCTGGGGCATTGACTAGCCCAAATGGAAGTTTGCATCATTCGTACAGTCCCCAAGGCGTGGCAAAAGCTGTTAGATGTCTGTTGTCTTCATGTACAGCTATCTGCCAGTAACCTTTAGACATGTCAAGCGTCGTAAAGAACTTAGCGTCAGTCAGTTCTGTCAGAAGATCGTCAGTGTTTGCCATTGGTTCAAGATCTAAAACAGTTATTTTGTTCAGTTTTCTGTAGTCGATGCAAAGTCGTATTGTGTTGTCCTTTTTGCGTACAATGACCATGGGTGAAGAGAAGTCTGATAAGGATCGTCTGATGATGTTGTTTTTTCTAAGTTGATGATTTCTTGATGTAATTGTTCTTTGTAATGTAATGGTATTGTGTATGGTCTGCATCTTATGGGTGTGTTTGATGTGAGTGTGATGTGATGCTGTACTAATTCTGTTTGTCCTGGGTTGTCGGAAAAGATGGTGTTGTACTGTTGTATCAACTGTTTGCAACTGTTTGTCTCTGCTTGACTTAAGTTTGGATTGATCTTGATCTCATTCAAGCAGTTTGTCGTGTCTAATGTGGGTGTTGGAATCTCGTCGCTAGAATCGTCATCTTCGTGATCTATTATCACGGTGCAAGCTGTCGTATCGTCTTGTTCGTTGTCTCTGTTGTGGTATGGTCTTAGCATATTTATGTGAAATATTTTGTGTTTGTCTTTTATTAGGATTTCGTAGTCTACAGGTGAGATTTGTCTTGTCACTTTAAAAGGTCCCTGCCAAGAATCAGTCAGTAGCTGTCTGTCACTAGGTAGTAGTAGTAGAACGTCCTGTCCAGGTGTCAATGTTATAGTCCTGTTACCTTTGTCTGCGTACTGTCTGTAAGTAGCACCAGATAGTTTTAGTGCATTTTTAGCAATTTCACATGATTTAATAATCCTTTCACGCAATGATGTTACATATAAGAATGATGATATGGGTTTAAGTACTGGAGTAGAGTCAGTTAACATTTGGTGGTAAATTGTTAATGGGCCTCGTGGTTTGGCACCATAAATTAGTTCAAAAGGAGAGAAACCGGTACTAGAATGTGGTACCTCGCGATAAGCAAAAAGGACAGCTGGTAGGTATACATCCCAGTTATTGGGGTGATCCTGAGTTACTTTTGCAAGCATGTGCTTCAGATCCCCGTTAAGCTTTTCTATAATCCCGCTCGAGTGAGGATGATAGGGGTTATTGAAGACTTGCTTCACTCCTAACATTTTGGTGAAAGCTTGGGTCGATGCGGCAATAAACTGAGTGCCTCTATCAGACTGGATAGTATCTGGAAACCCAATTCGGGAGAAGATATGGAAGAACACTTCCATGATGTCGTTGGCAGTAATGTTCTTTAGAGGAATCGCTTCTGGCCAGCGACTACATTGATCAATAAAAGTTAGAATATATTTATTCCCTCTAGTTGTTGTATGACTAAGAGGGCCCACAATGTCAACTGATAATTTTTCAAAGGGTCGACTGGCTAAGTCAGTGACTTGTAACTTTGCCTGTGGGTGTTTACCTTTTTTTACCAGTTTCTGGCATGTATCACAACTTCTGCAATATGTTTTTATGTCATTGCAAAATTTTGGCCAATGAAACTGTGTCAATAACCTTGACCTGGTTTTAACATATGCCATATGGCCTGCAAAAGGTATATCGTGAGCAAGATGTAAAGCTTGCTTGCGATAAGTAGTTGGCAAAACAGTTTGCTTCGTTGTAATGTCACCTCTGGTGTAATACCTGGTGAGTATGTCATTGTGTAAAGCAAAATGCCATTTCGCATTCTTGGTTATTCTTGCCTTTTTGCCGATCAGGTCAAAGTACTTTGACAGTGAAGGATCAGCTTTTTGAGCTGTTATGAATGCTTCCTTCATAGAGTCACTAGGTGGTAATTCTGGGCTAAGCATTTGTATAGCCTCAGTTTGGTTACTTTCATCTTGCACTCTAGCAGTAGCTCTTGTTACTGCGTTCACACACTCAATGACATCAGATGATGATGGAATGATATCGTTAATGATGTGATGAGAACTTAGTGCTGCATTAGCTAACATACATTCAATAGGTGATATGACATTTTCAATGATGACATTTGGTGGTGATGTCGTGTTATCATCAATACATAGTGATGTTATGTCATGGTTATGAGGTTTGTCATTCACCTCAGGTAAGTTTCCTATGATTATATCGCACACTGGGTTTGTAAGTGCGGCGCACTTTACTTTCCCGGTGAGGAAAGGTGTTTCAATGTATGCCCATGCTAATGGATATTTCTCAATATTGCCTGAAAATGTTCTACATGTAATGTGCCTGCCTGTATAGTCTGTAGGCGTTATGAATGTTGTTTTCAGGCCAATAAGTGTACTTCCGGTGTCGCGAAGTACTGTAGCAAACTTGCCATTAACATACCCGTGATGGATGTCTAATCTGCCTTTTGAGTCTATTACCAAGTTAGCTTCCTCATTGGCAATAGGGATGGCGTGCCCGCATGTTAAGATACCATCTTCATAGAAGGTGTTACAGACAGTGCATTTGTTAGCACTAAATACATCACAAGCCTGTGCTGCATTCACAGGATGTTTCTCTGGATTTTCGTCTTCTGACGCTGAGCTATCGAACAAGGCGGCATTGGCTTTGTTGGTCATATGCCTGCCTCTACAATCCATGCGATGGTGCCCGTAAGCCTTGCAGAGAAAACATTTACGTAAACTTTTGAACGATTTACGCTCTTTGTCTTGTCTGTTTACCATATTTTGCAAGTATGTTTGGTACCCTGGGTTTTTATCGCACATCTCGTTCAAATGGTGAGAAAATTTACAGTGAATGCAATGTCTAAATTTCTCAGAGGTAGGCCTGTTTGGTTTTTGCCTACTATAGTTTTTCTCATAGTTGGCCGCTGCTACCCAGTTACTGTCAGTAGCTTCAGTGGCAAAGCACTGTTTGTTGGCCGTGTAATAGGCCGACCCACGTCTTTCAATTTCTTCCACACTTGTGCATTCATTCTCCTGTAAGAACTTAGAAAACGATGATGGGATAGAAGAAATGATTTTATCTCGAATGATGAGATCTTCTAATCTATCATAACTTTTGTTAATTTTGGCTGCTGAAGTCCATTTGCTGAAAACATCTCGGACTAAACAGAGGTAGTCAGAGAACGTTTGAGTTGATTTTGGACTCAATTTGCTGAATTGTTCTCTGTAACCTGCCTCGTCTAACATGAAATGTGCCATTATCTTAGATTTAATATAATGGTACTCTTTTCTGAGGTCTTTGGGGATGGTTTCAATGACTTTAAGAGGTTCCCCAGATAGACTCCTCATATATAGAATATTCCATTCAGAAAGTGGAACTTGGTAATGTTCCATTAAAGTCTCAAAATTTTGAGTAAAGGCTGCTATGCAGTCACCCGAGGTATAGTTACGTACGATACCTTGATACTTCTTATACTGGTTTTCTTTTTCCAGTCTTTCAGATTTCTTTGACTCTTTATTCATCGCAGTCTCAGTGTCAAGTTGTTTCATTTTCAACTGTAACTCTAGTTCTTCTTTCTTACTCTGAGCTGCTATTTCTGCTTTCTTAAGTTCACTCTCTATCTCAGCTTGCTTTGTCTTTGCAGCCATTTCTACTTCGGCTTGCTTTAATGCTGTTTCAATCTCTGCCTGTTTTAAGGCTGTTTCAATCTCTGCCTGTTTTAAGGCCGTTTCTGCCTCTGCTTGCTTGGCAGCCATTTCGGCTTGTTTTAGAGCTCTCTCCGCTGCTCTTTCTTCGCGTTCATTATTTTTCTCCTGTACCAGCAGGTATTCAGCGTATTTGTTCTCGCTCCATTTTGTTAATTCATCACCTGTTAGATGCAATTTAATACCCATATCGATGAAATCAAATAATGACGACATGATGGGGAAAATACGTCAATGAAAATCAGCCACACAAAATATGTTATAAATGGTTAGTAATAAACAATTTACAATTTCTTTTACTATACGATGCGTGCCTACTATTGCATACGTAAAGTTAAAGTATAGAAAAATATACTCAAGTGCCCTGGATACGGTGAAGAATGGTTGGACAATCGGGCTAGAAAACTGTAGGGTCGTTACTTCGGAACCACTAATGACCTCTACGGCAAGGTTATGGATGGTACGGAAAAACCTGCTTTGTTTTTGGAAGAAAATAAGTTAGCGTCTATTTGTTGGTGTGTGCCTGCAAGTCACTAAGTGTTGATTAGGTTTGGATGGCGTCAAGTATAATTGTATGTCGTAAGTTTGTCCGTCAACAGTGTTTTTCTCAACAGGAGTTACACTCTTTCCAAAACTCTTTGCGTTC
This sequence comes from Cepaea hortensis, assembly GCA_963921405.1. Taxonomy (NCBI): domain Eukaryota; kingdom Metazoa; phylum Mollusca; class Gastropoda; order Stylommatophora; family Helicidae; genus Cepaea; species Cepaea hortensis. The sequence goes on along the minus strand of OY992877.1, from coordinate 99,678,225 downwards.
CACAAACTCAATGCACAAAGACAATTTATCTGTATTTGAACACTCAATAACATTGATGACACATCACTTACATCACGATGACATTCAGTAAGGACATAGACATCAAGTTTACAAGATGGCGACAAGGTCAAAATGGCGACAAAATCACAATGTCGACAAGGTCAAACGGTGACAAGTTTCACACATCACAAATGTTTTACACGCTTACAGGATCAAACAATATGTACTGTACGTTTACAAATGGTTTTACACATATTTAAACAATGTAGTAATGGATCACAATGAGACTTTTACGATCACAGTTACATAACTATAACCTTGACAAATTTTACAAGTTCAAGAATTATAGTTTTAAATCGTTAATGACGTATGGTTTAAACAAAGACGAGCAACACACGTCTACATGTATTAGGTTCTTAAACAAGGACGAGCAACCCACGTCCACACATGTCAGGACCTTAGAATTGGCTCGTTGGGCTAACACGTGTGAGACAGTACAAGTATAACATGATTCGACGTAAGACTCAACGACACAACGTTTTATGGATTTATTGCCATATTAAATACAGAACGATGATTACAACAATATACAATATATAACTCACGACGCTCACAACCACAATACAGCTCACAAGTCTGACGCTCAAGATGACAGTCGTTCGGCTTTCACCCACAGAGATCCACACAAACGCCTTGCTTTCACCGCACACGTCCTTCCAGTCTCAGGTCCCAGCTCGGTCTGTCGCTAGCGCGCAACTTGCTAACCGCCTCTAGTGGCGTCACGTGGCATGCGTGCGTCTTGTCGTCAGCCTGACCGCTGGTCGCGTGTCAGGTAACAATCTTGCCAGCCGACAATTCTTGTCCGCCGGGTGTCGTAACGATGTTGCTGCATAGCTATCCCATGTTAGGCTCTGACAGGTACATTTCTGACGATCAGAAGCCCCCTGTCGTGTTTGCTCCGCGGCGGAGGGTTTATTACCACGGACAAAACATCAACATATCAAAAATGCAGATGATAAGTATTGATGGCAGGCGATGAACAGGATCTGCAGCATTTAGTGGGTGTTTAGGAGATGCGGTTATTGTACACAGTGAGCAACAAAGGTTAGAATAAAATTTTAAGGAAACAGAGATTATGGTTATATCCAAGGGAAGAAAAAAAAACATGCCACAATGTAGCATCCAAGTAAATAGGAACATTCTTAAAACTGTGAATCGGTACAACTATCTCGGAACGGTCATAATATCTGATGGAAAGTGCCTCGTACAGATTAGAACAAGAATTAATACGGCCAAGGTAAAATATGAATAAAATGTGGCCTTAATGTAGTCACCGGAGGATCTTCTCCTGTACAATATGTTGTGTTTCGTGCATGCATTTGTTTGCTGTTGAAGGCTAGTCGCCGCAACGTCCTTTATGTGTCGTACTTCGGTTAAGTAAAGCTGCATTACTTTGTGTTATTTTATATTGTTTACGGCCAGGGTAGACTTTTGCGAGATGAAAACAAAACTCATTGATTAGTGTTGTCAATTGCAGTGAACAAAGGGGCGTCCAAGTGCTATATAGAACATTTGCAGTAGTATGTATGTAAAACAAAGCCATTGAAGAGACAATCTGAGAAACACCTAATGGCAGTAGAAATATGGTTTCTGATGAGCAAGCTAAGAAAACCACGGACGGACAAAAACACACACGAGACAACCTTTCAAGAAACACATTAAAACTATAAATTGATTAGGGAAATTACACGTAGATCATCAAGATTTGTTGGGTATACCGCATAGTAAGAGGTAAACTAGAAAACATAGTGACAACTGGCAGAATTGATGGAGAAATAAAAATAAAGCAAGGGGAGGCAAATAGATAAATACATATATGGCTCCGCTCGAAGCATAATAGGGACAAAACCGAAGATCTGGTCCAAGATTCTAGTGATCGTGTGAGATGTCGAACCTTGACACACTCCCTCCCCCTGATTTGTAGCTCAAGAGACAGAAGGCTGTGGACAGACACGATCACCAACTACAAACAGCATTGACTCTAAAAAGAAGAAGCCGCATTGGACATATGGTACTAAATCCAGATTCTAAGAGGCCTTTCGCCAAGCACCCATTAACAATGTCATGTTGTCATTTATTTGATTGTCTATAGTGCTTTCAGGGTGCACATAACATGCCTCCGTAGCTAACGCATCCTTATCATGTGTTGGTGCATAACACTGGAACATTTTTTTTTTAAATTGTAAATGTTGCTGTTCGCCAGAAATGGAATTAAGTACATCAAGAGTCGGGGTGGGTTCGCCTGAGGGCGAGGTACGCTGGTAATAGGGAAAGATAATCCACACGCAAAAGATAGTCCAGTGCACTAGAGGTAGCAGCTTAAATTCAAAGTTTACGAACGCAAAAAAAAACACAAAACTATTATATCTTTATAAACACAAGTATTTATATAAAATGTTGCATTCAGAACTATGTTATTATATAAAGATGGTTTAGTTGCATATCCTTCGCAGTCAGTTCCAGGACTTCGCAATCAATTACAGCATTTTTTTGGCCGTTTGTGATTTCTCGGCAAGTTTATGTTCAGTAGTTTGCCATTGATTTCTGAACGACAGGCACTCATACCATTGCATGAAAACCAGCGCATGGCTGGTCTGCTGCCAAATTACCTACTGCGTGATATGCGGGGTTACGAATTGCGTCACAGAGCCGACAAAGATGGTGGCAAAACATTACATCTCACCTATTCATGTAAACCTGATGCTGGTAGTCACGCATCATTGCATAAAACCTCGTCAAGAAAACCTGAATTTCCCAGGTCAACTGGAACATTAGTTACGTTCACACGTTTCTCATTACATTTTGTAGCAGTACTACCTGCCGCTTAACCCCTTCTTTTCCAAACACATCTCTATAACCTAAATTATTTCTTGCTATAAAACCAAAATACTTTCACCTTTCGAGTTCCTTTAGTTCACGGAAAAACCAATGTATGAGTTATATTCTATGGAACGAGTTCAGAAAATTAGTAGTTTGGTACTGGCATATTCATCATGTGGGAAGCAGATACTGGGTTTTGAAAGAATGAAGTGTGAAAATCAAAACCATAAACTGCAAGTATAGTGTGCAGTTAGTCAGCTATTCCATGTAAATAGCATGAATCACGTGTGTTTTACTACTGAATGGCCCACAAGGAAAGCAACAAATAGTAGTACTGTAACTTTGCATGAGGCCACTAACGGAAAGTAGCGTGGGATTTGGTTACCCAATCCTCCAGAAAAATGTAGCTGCAAATTCCAGAAAATCGTGAACCAACATTAACAAATGTAGAAAAAAATAACGTAGCCAATCAGGAGGGTTCTTCTACGAGAAGAGTTATATAACGATGCAGTTAAAACCGTAAGGCATCTGGGTCGCCTACTTACCTCCTATCACCTAGGAAAATCTCCCGAATTGGCAATTGGTATGTTGGAACTGTATGTTGGAACTGGTATGTTGGACGAAGGGATCAGGGGTATCAAATAGAGAAGTAAGGTGCCACCTTCCCTTGGACAAGGTGGAGTACCCGTTTATACCCCCCCCCCCCCGAATCAGGGTTACGTGAAGCCATGGGTACAAGTTGAAGAGCAGCCGACAGATAGTTGTAGGGTATGGTCTTCAATTTCACAACGGTAGGCAGAGAATCTATTTTTGGAGACATGGCTACGGTTTTCAACCAATATGGTCACTGCTAAGAAGAAAAGCAATGGCAAATTACCTTCTTTACGGATGCCTAGAAAATCATGTTTCGTTAATTAGAAGGTTCATGCCCACGCTTATAGGCATGGCACATGAGTATGATGATGTTAGAACTATGTATGTATTGGGAAAAGCAGGACTAGTGATAGAGTAAATAAGGTATTGTAAGATTAGCATTTTGGAATTATGCGAAATAAGATAGAATGGGGCATGCAGCGATGTTTCTAAACACAAGTGAAACAGTGCTATTCTCAAGCTTCATACGAGCATACGCCACTCCCCCATTTGAATAAGTTCCTTTTATTCTATCTAAAGAAGCAGACAAAGCACTAATAAAGTCGTAGGCCGTGAGTTGTAGAACAATCCTCTGCCTTTTATCCCCACACTGGAGCTATGGTATCAACCATCTCTCGCCAAACTATCCTATAATTGCTGTCTGCTGCGGCTCCCTCCATTTCCTCGCCATTTTATTCATCTATGGCTCTAATTCTCTTCTCTCTGTGCTTATGCTTCTCCCAACATTTTGTTTTCTCTGTGTATTCCAGAAAAAGAACTTTCTAGTGATTCTTTTAACGGATTTTCTAACTGTATGTCCTATCAAACACCAGTGTCTTTTCCCCTACATCTTTACTTACTGGAATCTGTCTACTTTTCTCTCTCTAACCTCCGCACTAGCGATTGTGTCATACCATTTTAGTTATATTCTGCGCAGGCCACAGTTAGTAACTGTCTGCAGACCATTAGTTAGTTGCATATCCTTTACATAACGTCACAGTCAACCCCAGACTTTTTTGGCTGTTCGTGATTTTTTGGCAAGTTTACGTTCAGTAGTTTGCCAATGATTTCTAAACGAACGACACTCATACCTTTGTATGGGAAACCAATGCAAGGCGGTCTGCTTCCAAATCGTCCGCAGCTGAGTTTCGAACGTGGTATGCGGGATTACGAATTGCATTCATAACCTCATCGCCACAGAGCCGACTCAGTTCATTAATATTTGTTTTATCATAATCATCATCATCATCACCATAATCATAATCAGCATCATCATCATCATCCAGTGCCTTGCCGGCTGGCGCGAGCGATCATGCCTCTCCACAAATTGCGGTCTCCGACGTCATGGATCAATTCGTGTGTTGACTCCCTTCCTTGCCATGACACAAGACTGTCAATAATCTTTTTACTCTGTCTTCCTCCCTCTCTCTCTCTCTTTCCGCAAATCTTTCCGGGTGTCACAATACGTTCCAGTTTTTGTCTTCTCACAACGTGGCCAAATAAACGAGGACTGCCTCTTTCTGATGTTTGTGGTAAGTTGTCTTTGCGACTCAGCTTCCCCTAAATCATCCTGATTGCTATTTTTGGCTGTCCAACTAATTTTCAGCATTCTTCTACAAAACCACATCTCCAAGGCTTCCATAGATTTTTTCGCATGTGTACTAATTGTCCAGGACTCGCAGCCGTATGTTAAAACTGGTTCTATGTAACATGCAAGAATTCTTTTTATGACTTTCAAGACAGTAACTTATTGCACAAAACGTTCTTCATTTGATAGAATTAGTTTTATACGTTACTGATTTAACTTTAGCGTTAAATATTATATGTTTGGTATTAGTTGTAATTTTTTGACTTTCTCAAATTGTATATTCTTATGAAAGCTGCACCGGAAGTATCAGAGCTAGCGCTGTTGTCTATTCTGCCATGCTGACCTCGCAAACAATTTTCAGACCACATGGCCTGAACTTCAACGGAAGAATAATAAACACCCTTAGAAATGCAGATGACACAATGTTACTAGCAGAAAGTGAGCAGAAGTTACAAGACTTTTTGAAGCAAGTAAATTGGTTGAGGATAGAATTTGGATTAGATATTAGTGTTAATAAAATGAAAACTATGATACTTAGCATTGGAATGAAGAGGCTGACAGTGACTGAAAGATACTAGAACAAGTAACACGTTTCTCCTATCATGGAGATGTAATAAAAGATGACGGCAGAAATGAACTAGAACTAAACAGAGAATAGAAATATCCATAAATATTTTCAACAACATGTAAAGAATATGTTAACAACTAGATACATAACAAGCTAGCAGAACGTATATGCAGATCATCATCTTCTGATAGGCAAAATGAAATCGAAGTTCAAGAGATACATAATTATAAACACATAAATTAATACAATGTAGGATACCTCAGGAATTAGGGATGTCATGGCTTGAATGACAGCCAGATAGAGTTAAAAGAGTCAGCAAGTGTATCAGAATAGGGAATTAGAAGAAGTAATAAAATCAGCACAAGAAAGCACTTGGACGGAACAAAGGTGACGTCACAAGTGCGTAGATTTACAACCAAACGGTTGTCGTGGGTCAGTTAGTGATTAGCCAGCCACGACAGAAGAGATGATTTAGGATCCTGCCTTCGTGAACGCAAGACACAAGTTTATGGTTGTTACCAGCTCACGGTTTGAAAGATCTGAGTGAAGGTCGTGGAGTGACTGCGCCAGAGCGTATATGATGCTTCGTAACAGGTAATACCCAAATGGTTCGATATTAGAGCACGCGAGGAGGTTGGGGCTATGTTGCGTACACCTAGACACATCGACACTACCCACACAGGCGAGTTCACGCTCCGTTGCCCAATAGTCCACCCAATTGTGTAGGTTTGATTTGTAAGATCAAAGCGTGAATGAGAGTAGCATGTGACGGACTGAAGCCTAGATCATCTTCTGCATTCTTTAACGTTTCATGATGCTTACCGACAATAAAGGCGTTGTCGTTCTCCTCATATGGTGTGAGAGACTTGTTGATGGACTAACGTGAGTTGTGCGGTCATGTTTGAGTAGCTAGTCAGCAGCCAAACCCAAGACACAACAGCCCCTAACATCCAGAATCGTGACAAGGGAATTAAGGAATAATTCTTGGTCACAGTCTCAAATAAATACCAGGCCCTACAGTAGACAGTTTATGAAGTGAATACCGACGTCTGATACAACAGGCTAAAACATTTCGAGTGCTTGCTTGCTTGCTTGTGTTCGTTGGCTTGAGCTCCAACGCGAAGTCCTGTATGTCGGATGAAGGCATCCTGTTGTCCAACATCAGTGTGATGTCATACAGGACCTGAGTTTTGCGTGAGTATCCGTTGTCCCATGTCTGGCTTATTGGTGTGCAGACTGGTGGTTCCTCGCCGTACAGGCAGACACTCTCCGACTTCGGAGGAATCGGCGATCCTACTGACTTTAGCCAGGACCCCGAAGGGACCTGTTGCCCAGGAAGCTCGACGAGGACGCGTCAATAGGTCTTGGCCAGTATATAACCCGGCCCTGGTGCCTTGGAAACACCTCTGCGTCCCACATTTCGAGTGAATCATATTTAGAAGTACCTGGCAAGAGAGACAGAAACCATAACACGTGGATAACGCCGCCAATCCTTAAAAGATAGATGTAAAGAGAAGCAAGAAAGCAGATTTAAACAATAGCAAACCCACAGCTTCGAATGCTAGAGCCCAGGATAAATATGCAGAAACTAATACAGAAGTTAAGAAGCAGATACTGGCAGACGAAAGACAATATATAGACGACCTAGCAAGAGAGGCAGAAGAAGCAGCATTAAAAGGAAACCCCAGAGACTTTTACAGCATCACAAGGAGGATATCAGGAAAGTATAAACAACCAAATGGACAGATAAACTAAACAGATGGGCTGAATACTTCGAGGAACTCCTAAATAGACCAGTCCTAGAAGACCCTCCAGATATCCAACCTGCAGAAGAGTAGCTGGATTTTAGCTGCTAGAAACAACCCAAGAAAAATATTAGCAAAGCCCTAATCTACTGAATGGTGGGAAAGCTGCTGATCCAGATGCCATCCCAGCAGAGACCATTAAAACTAACGTAAACAGCTCGTCTTAATTACTGCAATATTATTTAGCAGAATATGGGAAACTGAAGAAATACTAGCAGACTTAAGAGAAGAATATCTGGTAACGCTGCCAAACACGGGGACATACAGGTGTGTGAACATTTTTGAAACATTATATTTTGTCAGCTCCTGGAAAGATATTAAGCAGAATCATTCTGGAGAAATTATGAGATGCCAATGACAAATAACTAAGGGATAAACAGGTCGGCTTCCTGCCAAATAATTACACTGCGCATAATAATAGAACAAAGCATCGAATTGAACTCACCACTCTATGGACTTTGTGGAAAACGAAACGGCCTTTGATAGCATTGATAGAAAATCTCTTAGGAAACTGATGAGACATTATGTAATACCACAGAAAATCATTAAATTGGTAAAGACAATGTATTGTGAAGTACAGGGCAGGGTCCTCCATGAGGGGCACATAACGGAGCCATCGAGATAAGAACAGGAGTGAGTCAGGGATGCCTCGTGACACCCTTATTATTCTTACTGATTATAGATTGGATTAGGAGTTGAGTTGAGCTAAGAACCGACATCACTGCACTCAGGACATTCCCATACGCGCCCCATCCCCTCGTTCAACAGTCAGCGAAGAGTCATACTACTAATCGTTCCCATCGCTATCGGATTGAAAGTTCTCCTGGTCTTCCCTCTCAGTTTTGAGATTCTATAAGCTACCACAGGGGTGGGCAAACATTTCGTGCGGAGGGCCGCATTGGCAAATGTAAAGCTATTGGCGGGCCGCATATATATATATATATATATATATATATATATATATATATATATATATATATATATATATATATATATATATATATATCCATTTTGTTTACAGCAACCTATCACAATAAGTAATTATTAATTATTTATAGGTTATTAAGCAGTATAAATAACTAATTATTGCAATTTTATTTTACTTATACACTTATAAATTATATTTGACAATATGGACAAAAACTTTTACTAATTTTTTATCACGATTTTACAACTTGTTATTACAACAAATATTCTTTATTATTTATCAATGGCTTTAATTTAGACACACAGCGACTACATTGTCACTACAGTTGTTGATTTCTAATGAGATGTATGTAACTGCTTGCAATTTTTGACAATATTCTTGAAATCTGGAGCAAGTTTACTTGTTGAAATTCGCCTGGCAGCATGCAAGTTGTAGTCCGACAATAAAAACCTATTAGATTTGTTGATCTTCAAGCAAGAGAATGCTTGTTCGCAAATGTATGTTGATCCAAATAATGATAAAAGTTTAGCTGCAAAGTTTTTCAAGTTGGGAAATGATTCTTGTGATAAAGATCCATAGAAATCCAGCAAACCATCTGTCTTGAATTTCTCTTTCAGGTCATGATCTGCTTGTAAGTCAAGCAGCTCCAACTGTATGTCCTCTGTGGCTGTATAAGCTTCTGCACTTAAAGGTGAACTGAGAATATTGAACTATGGCTCTAATCTCTTGAAATCTTGGAATCTCCATCCAAATTCTTCAATCAATGCATTTAATTGGGCTTTGTATTTTTCAGTCATTTCACCAGAAATGGTATCTTGTTTCAGCAAAGGTAAGTGACAAAGTCTTTTTTCACTTGCTTGTCTGGAGAACAGTGAGAGTTTTTCCTGACATGATTTTACATATACATACAATTCATGTGCAAACACACCATTGCCCTGAAGTTTGACATAATTTCAATGGCAAACATAAAGTCTAACTGCCACTCTTTATTGACAATGTTAGTATTAAAGTCACATGCAATGCCCTTCATCTCTAGGAACATCACTATTTCTTCTCTGAGTTCCCACACTCGCCTCAACACCTTGCCGAGACTCAGCAATCTAACATTGGTGTGGTTCAGGACATCGGATTGTTCAGTTTCCAAATCGTCAAGTAATGACTTGAACTGTCTGTGATTAAGTCCTCTTGATCTGATGAGGTTGGTGACAATGACAACTGGGTCAATAACATGCTTGATATTCAAAACAGCTTTACACAGACTTTCTTGATGAATCACACAGTGAAGTGGTAATAATGTGTGGTCTGGATATTCTGCTTTAATCTTATCACTTATCAACTTTAGTAGGTCAGGTCTTAGTCAGATAAGACTGAGCTACCGTATGACAGTAGACGGTACTACCTGCTTTCTGTCAGCGCCGAATGTTGGGCGGCGCTTACCAAATCCGACACCCCACATTGTGCCAACGGCTTCGGGCGGAAGAGCGCAATTGGGAGGGTACAAGCCTTATCCTGGTGCGAGGAAATGCAACCCAAAGACAAAATAAGTCATGGCAGGGCAGACCAGGCCCTAAGCCTTGGTTGGCAGCTTGTCCAGATCGAAGCTCCGACAGGCGGACAGTTAGAGCATTGCTTTGCTGATCCGGCAGCTTCTGCAGCTTGTCTTGTTACAGATGTATAGGTGTTAACTTTCCTCTGGAGTGAACTAGGCAGGCCGAGAGAGGGATTATGCTGCATGGGCAACACATGGTTTCTTTATTTTAGCCCAGGCTTTGTGCTATGGAGAGGCAATAACTCCATCCCTGGTCTTAACCGGTCTCGGAATCAAAGCGAGAGGCAACTGTTACGGGTTATAAGTCCTTGTCAGTTGGCGTAGACATGGGGCGCCACGCGTTGCCTCTGACGGTGGGAGACACCTACAGGTGTCACTGATCAGCTACCGCCCGCCTCAAGCTGGGCAGCCCCCGGCCAATTGGGTGCTGATCCGCCACAGCCTGCCTGCTTCAATGGGTGCTTGGGGCTAGGACAAAATCTGAATCGCAGGCTGTAAAACCAATGCACAAGGTACTAATAAAAAGAATAATAGAAACCTCAAGCTACGGCTTGCAACCTGGAACGTGAGAACCATGTGTCCAGGATTTTCCAGTAACTTGACAAATATTGACGATGTGAGAAAAATGGCTGTGATTGATGCTGAACTCAATCGTCTTAACATTGATATTGCTGGCCTGCATGAGGCTCGCCTCGCTGAGGAAGGGTCACTCAGGGAAAACAATTACACGTTTTTTTTTGCAAGGGAAGAGGGCAGGCAGAAAAAAAGGCAACATGGTGTGGGCTTTGCAGTGAAGAATTCGCTACTGGGAATGATTGATATTCCAGCTGGAGGTAATGAAAGATTATTATCACTGCGCTTGGCAACCTCTTGTGGATTTGCCATCATTCTCACTGCATATGCACCGACACTCGCTTCCTCTGATGATGTGAAGGATACGTTCTACGAGCAGCTAGACTCTGCGATCAAGGCAGTTCCAAAATCCGACTACATTTATATGCTCGGTGATTTCAATGCTCGTGTGGGCAAGGACTCGAGTTCATGGCCAGTGTGCCTTGGAAAATACAACATCGGTCGCATGAATGATAATGGGCAAAGGCTGCTGGAGCATTGCACTAGAAATGACCTATGTATTACAAACTCCTTTTTTAAAACAAAAGAGCTGCATAAGGTCACATGGAAACATCCAAGATCCGGCCATTGGCATCAGCTGGACTTCATTATCACACGGAGACAACATCTGAACCATACATCATTAACTAGAAGTTACCACAGTGCTTACTGTGATACAGATCATTCTTTGGTTGTTGCAAGGGTTAGACTGAGACCAAAGAGAATCTACACAGCTAAACACAAGTCTAGCCCCAGGATTAATATTATTAACACTCACGATCCTGGAAAGTGCTTTGAATTTCAACAGCAACTTGAAGACGCTTTCAATGATACATCAGAAAATTGTATAGTAAATGATAAATGGAGTAAACTTAAGGAAACTATTTATAAAACTGCGGTAGGGGTTTACGGCACTGTGGATCATAAGAGGCAGGACTGGTTTGCGGCAAACAGCCAGATACTACGGCCCTTGATTGATAAAAAGAAGATAGCTCTCTTAAGAAACAAGGAAAGACCAACGCGTAATACTCTGAGTGAGCTGAAGCAAGCGAGGAAGGATGTACAAAAGGCTGCCAGGCAGTGTGCGAATGACTATTGGATCAAGTTATGTGAGTCCATTCAAATCGCAAGTGATAAGGGAAACATCAGAAGCATGTATGAAGGGATAAAGAAAGCCTGTGGCCCAATGATCAAAAGAAGTGCACCGCCGAAAACCTTGACTGGAGAAATCATCACTGATAAGAAACAGCAGATGGATAGATGGGTCGAGCACTATTTAGAGCTTTACTCCAGTGAGACGAAGCTAGCGGATGATGCCCTCAACGCCATAGAGGCACTGCCAACTCTTGACCACCTGGACACACTTCCCACTATAACAGAAGTTAAGTGTGCTATAAATGAGCTTGCATCTGGCAAGGCTCCAGGTAAGGATGGGATTCCAATAGAGGTAATCAGGAGTGGGTAAGACACACTCGCTCTACAGATCCACCAGCTAATAGAGATATGCTGGCGAGAAGGACAAGTCCTACAGGATTTCAAAGATTCAAACATCATAACGCTGTACAAGAACAAGGGCGATCGGAGCGACTGTAACAACTATAGTGGTATCTTACTTCTGTGTATTATTGGGCAAGTATTTGCCAGAATTGTCCTGCGCAGACTTCAAGTCCTGGGAGATCAAGTCTACCCCGAATCACAGTGCGGTTTCCGTCAGAACCGGTCTACCATTGATATGATATTCTCATTGCGACAGATGCAAGAAAAATGCCGGGAACAAAATCAGCCACTGTTTATTGCCTTCATCGACCTCACAAAGGCATTCGATTTGGTCAGTCGTGAGGGTCTGTTCAAAGCACTAAAGAAGATTGGCTGCTCACCAACTCTTCTGTCCATTATGGAATCGTTCCACACAGGCATGAAGGGTATAATCAAGTTTTATAGCTCAACTTCAGAAGAGTTTGAAATCAAGAGTGGAGTTAAGCAAGGTTGTGTACTAGCTCCCACCCCCTCTGAGTAGAACCCAGTCAATGACATATCTTGGCGTGAGGCTTGATCGTAGCCTGTCCTTCAGAGATCATGTCGATTATGTCATAACGAAGGCTCGAAAAGGTTTGGCAGCAATGCGAGTCATGGCGACTGCCAATATCGAGCAAAGACTGCTATTACTTCTGTTCCAAGGACTTGTGCTTTCACGCATCGAGTATGCCCTGGCCATCCTCACTGTCAGCCCTACACAGATTGGAAGACTTGAAAAGGTACAAAACGAAGCCATGCGCATCATTTTGGGCTGCACGAGAGACACCAGCTGTGTAGCAATGAGATACCTCCTTGACTTCCCGACAATGGAACACAGGATCAAGATCTGGAGAGCTCGTGCATACTTAAAAATAAGTGCAGATGAGCAGCACCCTCTGCATGACGCTGTATTCAGAGAAAAGGGTGACGGGCTAAAGAGGGGCAAATCATGGATGGGTCGGGCGGAAGATGTCGTCGGACAGGTCTGCAGTCTTACCAGTATCAACCCCGGCAAGGAATGGGTGCCGGTGCCTCCAGCTTTTAAGTGTACCTTCTCCTGCATTATCACACTCGACAGACGGTGCAGAGAGCAGAACCCTGCCGCTGTCAATGCAGAGGTTAACGCGCTCATCTATGATCACTCAGATAGCCCCGAAGTGCTCATCTATACAGATGGATCTGTTGTAAAGCAGCAGAGAAGTGCGTGGGCATTTACAGCCCGTTCAGCGGGCCGAACCGTTCAAGAATCCAGTGGTGCCCACTCTATGACCACGAGCAGCATGACGATGGAGGTGATGGCAGTTACACAGGCTTTCATATGGCTGGAATCACAGCATTATACCAACGTGTGTGTACTAAGTGATTCAATGAGCATGATTCAGAAGGTCGAAGCTGGATCTGTACGTAGACAGTGGACTGAGTCGCTGCGGAAGTCTGTTGTCCGTAAAGTCACCTTCATCTTCGTCCCGGGACATGCGGGAGTCGAGGGAAATGAACGAGCTGATAAATTGGCTGGCTCTGCACCCCCTGTAGATGGCCAGCCCATGGATCGTGCCGATGTTATTAACGCCCTTAAAGATATGGCGAGAACAGAGGATTTTGACGCCAGTGATTCCACATCGCTTTCCAGGATGAAAGACCTGGGAGTAAGAATCGGCACAGCCAGACGCGAGAGGTACATCGGGAAAACAAAGCGCCTCGTCAACCAACACAGAACTGGCACTATTAGCCACCGGACGCTGATGCATATGCAGGGGGGAGGATCTGAGCACCTATGGACATGTCCGGAGTGCAACGAAGATACCCCAACTGATAACTAACTAACTAACTAACTAACTAGCTCCCACCCTCTTTAGGATATACTTTTCACTTGTACTGAAATATGCCTTTCGTGATCAGGATGACGGTATATACATTCACTCACGCTCAGATGGTATCCTCTATAATGCTCAGAGATTGAAGGCCAAGACCAAAATTAGGAGGGTACTAATCAGAGAGTACCTTTTTGCGGATGATGCTGCGATTACGACCCACTCTGAGGAAGAATTACAACATCTACTATCTACATTCTCCAATGCTTGTTTTGAATTTGGTTTAACAATTAACAAAAAGAAGACACAGATTATGTCACAAGGTGCACATGGTGTACCATCAATCTTTATTGACGACGCTGAACTGGAGATAGTAGAAATCAACATCAGGATTGGCAAGGCAGCAACAACAATGAACATGTTAGCAAAAAGAGTCTGGGAGAACAGGAAGCTTATTGCCAAAACAAAAGTCCTCGTCTACCAAGCCTGTGTCCTTAGTACTCTTCTTTATGGCAGTGAAACCTGGATAACTTACTCACGCCAAGAGAAACGTTTAAACAGCTTTCATATGCGGTGTCTGCGAAGAATACTTGGTATTAAGTGGCAAGATTGAGAGATAATTGGGCAGTATCATGTACATCGGTACTCTCATCCAATGCAAGAGAGTACCACAAAAATCGTTTACTTGCATCTTGAAGTTTATGCATCAAATTGTCACTGATCTTGTCAACACGTCTGACCACAGTTCTCCTTGATAAAGTAATGTTGTTAAATCTGTTTGTTTTTTTATTTGTTCTGGACACATTTTTGCTGCATCTAGCAAACATTCCTTCCTTGATGAACTCGCCATCAGAAAATGGCTTGTTCTGTTTTACAATTCTGTGTGACAGCACAAGACTAGCTTCAGTTGCAGCATCTTGAATTGAAGACTGTTTAGTGAAAACAGTTTGCTGTGTCTCCAAATTTTTCACCAACTCAAGGCATTTCCTTTCCTTCTCTTCGGTCGTTAAATTGTATCCGAAATTCTGTAAAATTCAACAAAATAACTTAAAAACGAATTAAAATTTTTTATTTCTAAATGCCCTCGCGGGCCGCATAAAATCACTTGGCGGGCCGCATGCGGCTCGCGGGCCGTAGTTTGCCCACCCCTGAGCTACCAGAACCCCTGCCAATCCCACACAGTCTCATCCTTTCCACATACGGGTTCTCAATCTGTTCCTCCACCTTCTCTATCTGATCCCATAGGCATACGACCACCTCTCCATTGTCCATAGGTAATCTACAACCAATAGGTGTATTCCCTGCCAGCCTATCAGCCTGTTCGTTCCCCCGCACTCCCACATGGCCAGGGCAAAAAATACATACAATTCTCAAAATCTGTGACCTCTGAAGCGAGGTAAGCCATTCCACATGAAACATTCCTTTCTCCACCTTACTAAGCATACTCTTGAGTCCGCGGTGAAGACAATGTGTGTTGCAGTGGTCTCCTCTAACCAATGGAATGCCACTGTGACTGCTTCCACCACCATTCTCATGCCGGAGGTCGTAGTCTCTTATGTCATATTTTCCTTTCTCAAGAATCGTCCATTAGCCTTCGAAACGAAACCCCAACCACTCCGTCTCTTTCTCACCACTGACCCATCAGTATAGATCACAATATCACCTTGATGTGTGTTACTCTGGATCAGTTGTTGCACCTCAAACTCTGTGTGGCCCGCTGCCCATTCTCTGCACTCACGACCCAGTGTTACTATTACATTGTGCCAGTCCGTTTTGTCTGCCGGTATTTAAACCCACTCTTTTTCACGATTGATGGTCTCTAGATCACACACCTGACTTATAGATATTTCTACCTGTGTAATCCAGGAAATACCTCGTCTTAGTCTATACCCCTTGGCCATATCCATGGCTTCAAGCAGGGGTTGATCCCTATCTGCAGCAACTCTCAGGTACCATTTTGCCTGAAGGAAGGACCCTATGCCTATCCGCCATTGTCGGTGACGCCAGGATATGCCTCATGCGTATAATTGGTGTGTCTTTTGTGCACCCCAGAATTAACCATGTGGCGGTAATTTTTATGCACTCCAACCTTTAAAGCTGACTCTTTGATACTGTCAGGAGCCCCAAACCATACTCACTGACAGAAATTATTAACTCTTGAAAGAGCCTGTAAAGCATCCACTGCTCTACCCCGGTTGCTGCCATCGCCATCAAAGCATTAAGTGCCCTACCAGCCTTCACTACCAAAGCCTCCACGTGATCTTTAAAAGACATACACCTGTCGAAGGTGATACTTAAGTACTTTAACCCATTCAGTATAATGCAAGGGGCATCTGCCTTCACAATCCGGTTATCCAGGGAGTACCTCATACATTGGATTAGGAAAACAACTACAAGCACAGCCAGAAATGGAACCCAATGGCATCCCCTGACAAAGCAGCTCAATGATATGGACTTTGCTGTGGACATTGCCCTCCTGTCTCACATATGAAATCAGGTGCAGGTAAACTAACAACGCTGGAAGTGGGATCACAACAACTAGGTTTACATATTCATAGAGGAAAGACGCATATAATAAAAATAAATCAAGCAAATGTTAACCTTATTTCCCTTGGTTGAACCTCACTTCAAGGTCGTACACCTACTTTGGTAGCAATGTAGACAAAGGAGTGGAACAGATAAATATATCAGAATATGAGGACTTTTATAACACTAGGAAATTTTTTGAAGTCAAAAGAAGTTAAACTTAGCACAAAACTTGGAATATTAAATTCTAACGTTAAATCAACATTGCTGTACGGATAAAAAAAAAAAAACACGGAGAACAATAATAAGTAAACTACAAGCATTCAATAATTGGCGCCTGCGTAAAATAGAAGGAATAAAATGATTTGACAAAATCACCAACGGGGAGCTCGCGGAGAGAACTAGACAAATAACATTGAACCAAGAAGTGAAGAGAACTTTGGATAGGCCATACATTCAGAAAATCCGAGAGCAGTGTAACTAGACAAGCCTTCATCTGGAACCCACAGGGCAACAAAATGGAAATAGAGGAAGACCTGGGAACTCGCGAAGAAGAGAAGCAGAAACATACTTGAACAATATGTTAAGGACATGGGCATAGCTTCATAGGATAGCCAAAGATAGGTAGCTCGGAGTGTGTTGTTAAGAGACATTCGATTTTACTTCAAATGGTTTTGATGTACCTGCCTTTGTTCTTACGTAACTTTTGTTTGACTTATATACATTTTTGCAAACATCAATTATATGTCTGCTAATTCCATATTTTTTAATATTTTTTTTTTTTTTTTTTTTTTTGGGGGGGGGGGGGGGGTAATCCTAGTAGCACATTCTTGTCAACTCTGTAAAAGTTTCTTCCTGGTCTTTAAATGTGACTTTACTGGTCTTACCTTGTTTACCTGCTGTTTCTCTCAGTTGCTAAGTGTGAATAATGCGCATGTGCAGCTAATGTTTGATCTAAAATCCACCTGGGCTTCTGATAATTGTTCTTCCAGTAATGGTCTAAATCTTCTTCCAATGATATAGGTGCACATTTTTCCTGCTTGGCTAAGTAGTGAAATTCCTCTATAAGTAGTGCCGTCTTTTTTTTTTAATTCCCTTTTTCTCCTCCAAAATTGGTACAGTTATTGCCGTTTGTGTTTCATCTAGATTTCTTAGACTGACTAGGCCATCTGAACAATTCGTCTGAGCCATTTTGCCATTATTTCTCCAGCTGCTTTGATGGCTTCTGGGGGTAAATCGTCAATGCTTGGCGCTTACCGATTCACTTCTTAAGGAATATTCCTATTTACCCATATATTACATTGTGGTATTCCTTTTTCTTAATGACAAAAATAATATCTGTCTTCTTACAGTTTGATTCTAACTTAATTGTTCCACTTTGTACAATAACCGCATCTACTAAATGTTGCGGATTCTGTTCGTTGTCTGCAATTAATACTGTATCATCTGCATATCTTATTTTATTGACGTTATGTCCATCAATGGCAATTCCTCTCATGTTTTCTAAATGTCCCATACTATTTTCATAGTATAGGGAAAAAAGATCTGGAGACATTCCCTGTTACACACCTCTCTTAATATCATTATCAACCTTTATTGCAGTGTGTTATCACCAATGTATGTTTTTGTTTTTTTTACAAGTATGATGTCTTTCCCATCAATATGTAGATCTGCAAGCATCTGTATCATGTAGACATGTCTTTATTTATTGAAAGTCTATATGTTTAATCAATTATTTATGGATGGATGGATGGATGGATGAATGGATGGATGGATGGACTCATGGATGGACTCATGGATGAATGGATGGATGGATGGATGGATGGATGGACTCATGGATGGACTCATGGATGAATGGATGGATGGATGGATGGATGGATGGATGAATGGATGGATGGATGGATGGATGGATGGATGGACTCATGGATGAATGGATGGATGGATGGATGGACTCATGGATGAATGGATGGATGGATGGATGGATGGATGGATGAATGGATGGAGGGTGGATGGATGGATGAATGGATGGACTCATGGATGAATGGATGGATGGATGGATGGACTCATGGATGAATGGATGGATGGATGGATGGATGGATGAATGAATGGATGGATGGATGGATGGATGGACTCATGGATGGACTCATGGATGAATGGATGGATGGATGGATGGATGGACTCATGGATGGACTCATGGATGAATGGATGGATGGATGGACTCATGGATGAATGGATGGATGGATGGATGGATGGATGAATGGATGGATGGATGGATGGATGGATGGACTCATGGATGGACTCATGGATGAATGGATGGATGGATGGATGGATGGATGGCCGGATAGACAGACGGGCAGACAGATAGGTAGACATGTAGATATATAAATAGATAGACAGAGAGATAGTTAGACAAACAGACAGGCAGGCATACAGGTAGGCAGGTAGGTGGATAGATATGTAGGTAAGTAACTGGGTAGGTGGGTCGATGGGTGGATGGGTGGGTAGGTAGGTGGGTAGGTTGGTAGGTAGGTAGGTAAGCGGGTACGTATGTAGGTAGGTAGGTGGGTAGATAGGTGGGTAGGCGGGTAGATGGACAGGTAGGTAGGTAGTTAGATGAGTAGGTAGGTATGTGGGTAGGTATGTGGGTAGGTAGGTGGGTAGGTAGGTGGGTAGGTGGTATATTGGTAGTTGGGTAGTAGGTAGGTAGGTAGGTGAGTAGGTAGGTAGGTAGGTAGTAGGTAGGTGGGTAGGTAGATGGGTAGGTGGTAGATAGGTGGGTAGGTGGTAGATAGGTGGGTAGGTATGTGCAACGATGCTACTAACCTGTTTGTTCACTTTAAGACTCGTTTCTCGTTTGTTCACGCACAATCATGCCGGGGGCAAAAAGAAAATCCTAACCTGCACAGTTCGCAGAGACTGCACTAGCCAGGCGGCTTTAATTCCCCAGACTCAAGACCCCCCCCCCCCCCTTTCCCCACCAATTGCCATACACCGCAAGGTATTTTACATTGGCACCTTGCCGTCTTGACAGACGATAGTTTGTGCTTTAAAAAGGCATAATAACTCTTAACTATGGCGGTAGCGAGTGTGACTGATAAGGCCAATTTGCGCTGTAAATGTCCGTTCACAGTGGGTGCATGTGAACACGTGGTCATTTCCACCATCATGCACCATCTTACGTCTCAAACGCTTGGTGTGTGACTTTTCTGCAATAATTTTCTCCTTTGACTTTATTCCATTTCTGATATTTGCCCTCCATGCAACACGTTCAGCGGCGACTTGCTCCCAATGTGCATTATCAATGCCTGTATCAATCATGTCCCGCTTACACACATCTTTGTATCGTAGTAGAGGCCGACCCTGAGATCTCTTACCCATCTGTAATTCACCAAAAAAGATATCCTTTGGTATTCTACCATCATCCATCCGCCTAAGATGTCCTATCCATCTAAGTCTACGAAGACTGAGCATGGAATAAACTGTCACACAACCTGATCTTTCCAATACTTCAGTATTTGTGATTTTGTCTTGCCACTTAATACCAAGAATTCTTCGCAGACACCGCATATGAAAGCTGTTTAAATTGTTCTCTTGGTGTGAGTAAGTTGTCCAGGTTTCACTGCCATAGAGAAGAGTACTAAGGACACAGGCTTGGTAGACAAGGACTTTTGTTTTGGCAGTAAGCTTCCTGTTCTCCCAGACTCTTTTTCTTAACCTGTTCATTGTTGTTGCTGCCTTACCAATCCGGATGTTGATTTCCTGATCTAGGGATAATTTGCTATTTACCACTGATCCTAGATATGTAAAATGGTCTACTATCTCTAGTTCGGCGTCGTCAATAAAGATTGATGGTACCCCATGTGCACCTTGTGACATAATCTGTGTCTTCTTTTTGCTAATTGTTAAACCAAATTCAGAACAAGCATTGGAGAATGCAGATAGTAGACATTGCAATTCTTCCTCAGAGTGGGTCGTAACTGCAGCATCATCTGCAAAAAGCAACTCTCTGATCAGTACCCTCCTAATTTTGGTCTTAGCCTTCAATCTCTGAGCATTGTAGAGGCCGCCATCTGAGCGTGAGTGAATGTATATACCACCATCCTGATCACGAAATGCATATTTCAGTAGAAGTGAAAAGTATATTCCAAAGAGGGTGGGAGCTAGTACACAACCTTGCTTAACTCCACTCTTGATTTCAAATTCTTCAGAAGTTGCACCATCAAACTTGATTATACCCTTCATGCCTGTGTGGAACGATTCCACAATAGACAGAAGAGTTGGTGGGCAGACAATCTTCTTTAGTGCCTTGAACAGACCCTCACGACTGACCAAATCAAATGCCTTTGTGAGGTCGATGAAGGCAATAAACAGTGGTTGATTCTGTTCACGGCATTTTTCTTGCATTTGTCGCAATGAGAATATCATATCAGTGGTAGACCGGTTCTGTCGAAAGCCACACTGTGATTCGGGGTAGACTTGATCTCCTAGGACTTGAAGTCTGCGCAGAACAATTCTGGCAAATACTTTTCCAACAATACACAGAAGTGAGATACCCCTATAGTTGTTGCAGTCGCTCCGATCGCCCTTGTTCTTGTACAGTGTTATGATGCTTGAATCTTTGAAATCCTGTGGGACTTGTCCTTCACGCCAGCATAGCTCTATTAGCTGGTGGATCTGTATAGTGAGTGTGTCTTGCCCACTCCTGATAACCTCTATTGGAATCCCATCCTTACCTGGAGCCTTGCCAGATGCAAGTTCATTTATAGCACACTTAACTTCTGTTATGGTGGGAAGTGTGTCCAGGTGGTCAAGAGTTGGTAGAGCCTCTATGGCGTTGAGGGCATTATCCGCTAGTTTGGTCTCACTTGAGTAAAGCTCCAAATAGTGCTCTACCCATCTGTCCATCTGCTGTTTCTTATCAGTGATGACTTCTCCAGTCAAGGTTTTCAATGGTGCACTTCTTTTGATCACTGGACCACTGGCTTTCTTTATTCCTTCATACATGCTTCTTATGTCTCCCTTATCACTTGCGATTTGAATGGACTCACATAACTTGAT
This sequence comes from Cepaea hortensis, assembly GCA_963921405.1. Taxonomy (NCBI): domain Eukaryota; kingdom Metazoa; phylum Mollusca; class Gastropoda; order Stylommatophora; family Helicidae; genus Cepaea; species Cepaea hortensis. Next base: position 99,656,752 of record OY992877.1, on the reverse strand, counting down.
CCAATAATCATTTGCACACTGCCTGGCAGCCTTTTGCACATCCTTCCTAGCTTGCCTTAGCTCACTCAGAGTGTTACGCGTTGGTCTTTCCTTGTTTCTTAAGAGAGCTTTCTTCTTCTTATCAATCAAGGGCTGCAGAGTCTCGCTGTTGGCCGCAAACCAGTCCTGCCTCTTATGATCCACAGTGCCGTAAACCTTTACGGCAGTTTTACAAAGAGTTTCCTTAAGTTTATTCCATTTATCATTTACTGTACAATTTTCTGGTGTATCAGTGAAAGCGTCTTCAAGTTGCTGTTGAAACTGAAAGCACTTTTCAGGATCATGAGTGTTAATAATATTAATCCTGGGGCTAGATTTGTGTTTAGCTGTGTAGATTATCTTTGGTCTCAGTCTAACCCTTGCAACAACCAAAGAATGATCCGTATCACAGTCAGCACTGTGGTAACTACGAGTCAATGATATATGGTTCAGATGTTGTCTCCGTGTGATGATGAAGTCCAGCTGGTGCCAATGGCCGGATCTTGGATGTTTCCATGTGACCTTATGCATCTCTTTTGTTTTAAAAAAAGAGTTTGTAATACATAGGTCATTACTGGTGCAATGCTCCAGCAGCCTTTGCCCATTTTCATTCATGCGACCGATGTTGTATTTTCCAAGGCACACTGGCCATGAACTCGAGTCCTTGCCCACACGAGCATTGAAATCACCGAGCATATAAATGTAGTCGGATTTTGGAACTGCCTTGATCACAGAGTCTAACTCCTCATAGAACAAATCCTTCACATCATCAGAGGAATCGAGTGTCGGTGCATATGCAGTAATAATGGTGGCAAACCCACAAGAGGTTGCCAAGCGCAGGGATAATAGTCTTTCATTTCCTCCTGCTGGAATTTCAATCATTCCCAGTAGCGAATTCTTCACTGCAAAGCCCACACCGTGTTGCCTTTTTTCTGCCTGCCCTTTACCCTTCCAGAAAAAGGTGTAGTTGTTTTCCCTGAGTGACCCTTCCTCAGCGAGGCGAGTCTCCTGCAGGCCAGCAATATCAATGTTAAGACGATTGAGTTCGGCATCAATCACAGCCGTTTTTCTCACATCGTCAATATTGGTCAAGTCAGTGGAAAATCCTGGACACATGGTTCTCACGTTCCAGGTTGCAAGCCGTAGCTTGAGGTTTCTATTTATATTTTTGTTTGTACCTGGTGCATTGGTTTTACAGCCTGCGATTCAGATTTTGTCCTAGCCCCAAGCACCCATTGAAGCAGGCAGGCTGTGGCGGATCAGCACCCAATTGGCTGGGGGCTGCCCAGCTTGAGGCGGGCGGTAGCTGATCAGTGACACCTATAGGTGTCTCCCACCGTCAGAGGCAACGCGTGGCGCCCCATGTCTACGCCAACTGACAAGGACTTATAACCCGTAACAGTTGCCTCTCGCTTTGATTCCGAGACCAGTTAAGACCAGGGATGGAGTTATTGCCTCTCCATAGCACAAAGCCTGGGCTAAAATATAGAGATCATGTGTTGCCCATGCAGCATGATCCCTCTCTCGGCCTGCCTAGTTCACTCCAGAGGAAAGGTAACACCCCTACATCTGGAACAAGACAAGCTGCAGAAGCTGCCGGATCAGCAAAGCAATGCTCTAACTGTCCGCCTGTCGGAGCTTCGATCCTAGACCAGTCGCCAACCAAGGCTTAGGGCCTGGTCTGCCCTGCCATGACAATTTTGTCTTTAGCTTGCATTTCCTCGCACCAGGGTAAGGCTTGTACCCTCCCAATTGCGCTCTTCCGCCCGAAGCCGTTGGCACAATGTGGGGTGTCGGGTTTGGTAAGCGCCGCCCAACGTTCGGCGCTAACAGAAACCAGGTAGTACCGTCTACTGTTATACGGTAGCTCAGTCATATCTGACTAAGACCGCAAGGTATTATATTGGCAGTAAATGACAGTTTTGTTTTGACAATCGTGGCGAGAGACAGGCAGCCGTCATTGTGCATTGCAAGCGATCTTCACTGCAACGATGCTACTAACTTGTTTGTTCACGTTAGGATTCGTTTCTCTTTTGTTCATAAGGCATATACACTGTGTGTGTCCTTACCATATGCTTTTGATTAGTGATCTTATAACACATGCGGCTCTCAATACATCAGCGTTTCTTTTTTTCTCTGTCCAAGATATTCTCAACATTTTTCTCAGAAACCACATCTCCACTCTTACAGCTTCTTCATCATTTCATTACTCATTGTCCAACATTCTTATCTATACAGAAAAGCAAGCCACATAACATTTGTCAGTACATCAATTTGTATGCCTGTGATATTTCTTGTTTTTTCAAGGCGCTGCTCATTCTAGTAACCATGGTAATATTAATAACATACTCTGCAGTATGCACATGACGAGATGCAGCGAAATATTCCAGGCAAGAAATCGTGCAATATTTTGTTTATGACGTCTGTGTTTAAATTCACTGAGATTCACAATTTTTTGGACATGTTATGAGAAAAAATAAATTAGAGAACTTGTTGACCACTGGCAAGATCGAGGGGAAGAGAACAAGAGGAAGACCGAGAAGTAAATACCCGGATGGCTTGACCATGTGGCATGGTCGATACAAGAACACTGAGCTGATCCACGACTCTGGTGATCGAGTGAAATGGCGAATCATGACCGCCCACGCTTACCGGCATGGCATATGATGGATGGGTTGCAATAAGTAGTTGCAAAAGAGATTATGTTGCTGAATGAAAATGAGAGATATATACTAAAGATGAATGAGATGGGGGAGAATAATACACTGAACAGTTATAGAAAATGCACCTTATTCAGCCACAAAATAAGAAACATTTTGAATAATAATATATTTGAAATTTCTTTTCTTTAGCATATGTCACTTCTTCGTCGGATGTCACTGTGTAGTCTAGATATTGAAAATGACCGACATCTTTGTTTCTCTTTTTTTTTTTTTGGTTCCTTCACTCTATAGACGAGTAAAGTATATTAGAATGTATGCTCTCTTGAAAACTACCATCCCTTCTATTTTGCCATTATTTAATGATAATCTATAATGATAATATAAGAAGGAGACAAACAGCGTTATTTGCCCTTATAATGAAAAGAGAGGCGTTGAAAAACGTGACGACTGGGAAATATCTCTGCTAAAAGAGCTAGGGACAGATAGACACAAGAGATGTTGGATTGTGTGGCAGGGGAACATGGATGAATATCATCAGTGGGACCGAGATGTATAGAGATGTATGAATGTCTACAATAGTTCTACACTTGTTGGCAGGACACACAATAAAGATGATGCACTTTAATCCCTGCTTCCAGCTCTCATACACCAACTTATCAAGAATGTTTTGCAGAATATTATTTAGACTATATCAGAAATTAAATAATTTTGGTCTCCATCTTAAACTCCCCCTAAATGTTCGATGTTTCAGATTATTGCCTTGTTGCACATGTTGGAAAGATCAAGTGATAAAACGCATCCTTGTCTAAATCCTCCTTTACTTGCTCTGAATTGACCAGTTCTCCTTCATATCTGATGGCTGATTCTTGCTCCTAGAATTTATTTCATAGTATCCCGAGATCTGTCCTAATTGACGTCATACACAATGGCGAAAAGGTCTTCATGTTTCACTCTGTTATAAGCAAACTGCATTATAACATAACAAAGACACCATAGTTGTAGTAGTAGTAGTAGTAGTAGTAGTAGGAGTAGTAGTAGTAGTAGTAGTAGTAGTAGTAGTAGTAGTAGTAGTAGTAGTAGTAGTAGTAGTAGTAGTAGTAGTAGTAGTAGTAGTAGTAGTAGCAGCAGCAGCAGAAACAGTAATAGGAGTAGCAGCATCAGCAGCAGCGGTTGTAGTTGTAATAGTACTAGATTAGAAGTAGTAGTAGATTAGTAGTAGTAGTAGTAGTAGTAGTAGTAGTAGTAGTAGTAGTAGTAGTAGTAGTAGTAGTAGTAGTAGTAGTAGTAGTAGTAGTAGTAGTAGTAGTAGTAGTAGTAGTAGTAGTAGTAGTAGTAGTAGTAGTAGTAGTAGTAGTAGTTGTTGTTGTTGTGTTGTTGTTATAGATGTAATCCAAAGTTGGCGGGAAAACAGTAAAGGCGATAATAATTCTGACAGATTTCTATAATAACATAATAGGCTGTCAAGAGTAGAGCACTTGATTTGGGTTTTATGCAAAAATAGAAAAACATATACCAGATTCTTATTATTATTACTACCTACGAGATCGAATGCTTTGCAAATGAGAAAGCTGGGAAAGTTCTTGCTAACGGTTCAGGAAATATAATGGTTTCCTGTGTAAAATTTATCTCAAAGAGGGGCGATCCTTTGTTCTACTATCCTTTGCTATGAATGGGAAGTCTGAATTATTAATACATTTTCTTATAAATAATTTCATTTAGATAAACAATTTACAGGCTGAGGGATAGGATTATAATAATCATCTCAGATTTGTATATCCTATTTTGGTTTATGTCTCGTCTTCCTGTTAGAAAAGCTTCAGAAGAATCTTTTTGATAAGGTGACAGCGTTTATCACCAGCTGTCACTAAAGTTTGATATCGTTTGACAGCAAGTAAGAATTTTTCCTAGAGGGTATCTTTCTTTCGACAACACTCGGACTCTGGTTTTGTATGTTGGCCAAACATATTGCTGCATTCTATAATTAAATTCAATATAGCAGAAGCGGTTAAACAGTCTGTCTCGAGCTCCGAAGGTCGTGGGTTCGATTGCGGCCTACGTTGTTTGATTCACGAGTGTAATGTTCACGGAGATTCTTGGGATCTCATCGCTGGAGCTTTGTGCGACGCCTTCGGCAGGACAAAGAGACAGAACCATACGGAATAAAAGCCGATGTAATGAATTCGCTCCTCTTACTTATTAAACCATCTTTACTGCAATATAGTATTTGCAAAAGAGTTTTTGTTGCTGAATGTAAATGACAGATATATACTAATGGGGAATGAGATTGGGGAAATTAATACATTTAAGTTATAGAATGTGAACCTTCTTCAGCCACAAAATAAGAATAATTTCGAGACTTTGTAACTCATACTTGTGTTCACATTTACATTATTTCTCTGTGCGATGTTCTTCATACTAATGTTTTCCGTTCGTATTGATGTTGTTTGATGCAACTAAAGAGACTTACAGAGGTATAGAACAAATATTTGTGAATTCTCTTCCTGAGCTCCATGACTGTACATACTAACTTCCTCTTTCCCACCCATCCTTCTGTGTTATCTTTCTGATTAAACCGTTGTCTTCCTTTCGTGCCGGCGTCCTATCGAACGAGTAACAAATGTAATACCAGATCCCGTATACCGCTTTCGAAACAGCTGTAGGGAATTTGGAAGCAGGCTGCCTTATTCTGATTTTCATGAAAAGGTATGAGTGCCCGTCGTTCAGAAAGCAATTGCAAACTACTCAACGCCAAGATATCACAAACAGCCAAACACTGCTGGGGTTGACTGCAACCTCCTGTAAAGGACATGCCATTAACATAACTTCCTTTTGTAAGCGACACTGGTTGGTCCTAGGGCTCGTTGGTTAGTTGTGAATCCTTGTTAAGAGTGCGTTCTAACACTTAAATCCGATGCATGCACAATCCGAGCCCAGACAAGCGCTTTTGTATCTATCGGAGTCAGGTTGGATTAGAAGAGAGATTTATCTCATCAAGATACCTTCTCCACGAGGAATGTGTTGCATTGCTCTCTTTCCCCTCCTAAAGCCCAGAAACCAGCGGGGTGTGCAAGACCAGTACTGGAAGTTCACATTTGAGGAGAGGCATATTTGAATGTAACCATGTAGTGATTGAGAACAGCACATAAGGACTGATTATATTTAAGCGTTGTTTTGTTTTGTTTCATCCGCATTCGTTCATTCATTCATCCAGTAGCATTTCCTTTGCAGAACCTCGCTCCCATAACAACCGTCTGGAAAACATCTCGGTCTGAAATAAGATGTTCCGCGTCCGATATACCCATCTGAAGATCATCTGCCACATCCTGCACCCATCTTCTCTTTGGCTTTCCTCTCCTTCTCTTCCGTGGCATAAACCCCTCTATTATTGTTCTCTCCAAACTTCCTCCACAGGTTTCGGGTATTTCACTGCCAACAGACTCCAGACCAATAACCCAAAGAAATAATCGTAAATACGCGTTTCTCTCTAGCATGGGTCAGCAGCAATCACGTGGCAGCTAACACGTTTGCCTGCCTGTCGATTAGCCTAGGGTTCGAATTCGTACCTAGGCGGACTTTTACAATTGACCTGGGCGCCTAGATTGACCCAAGATAAAATGGGTACCAGGAAATGTCTTGGAAGAAAAGGCGGCCGCTATGACGTTCATCGCATTACCCATCGACTGGTCTATAATAATATAGGGTTAGCACTATACGCTCAATACGCCTCAAGGCCTGTAACATGGGTCCTTGACGTATTTTTTACTTTAGCGTGAGTGTTGGCCAGAGAGTAGTGATAGCGCTGTGGCTAGCATGCTTGACTAGCTGCCCCGTGGTCATGTGATCGAATCCCCTGCAAGGTCAGTATTTGATTTTTCTGTATCTGGGCTTTCAGGTCCACAGAGCCTCAAAAGGGTACCAAGAAATTTTCTCAGAAATAAAACTGCTCAATTCTTATTGACCACGTCACTAAAACTGCTCATTTGTTATTAACCACGCCACTAATCGAGTGTCGATTGAACTAAACATGTGGCATTAACACCATATACCCAATATGCCTACAGCGTCAACAGGGATCCTTTACTTTCAATGTAACGTCGGCCGCCTTTACTCTCAACTACATTTACAGGTACCCATTGTAGGCTGAGTGGATGTAGGAGCCCGGATCAATTAAACAAATGTATACCCTCTATAAGTATGTTAGGTATACTTATATATTGCTTAGTATTGAATTAAAATTGTCTAGTAAATCACAAACAGTCATTAAATGCTGAGGTTGATTGCAGCGTAGAAGTACATGCAAGTAACTTTACATATATTGTTTAACCTTTCCCCTCATCTGTCTAAGTCATCTATCTGCAATAATGTTTCCTAACGCAGGCAGACTGCAGTGGAGTAGATATGTTTAATATGGTCTTCATTGTAGTATATATTTCTGACATTCTCCAGGATCCGAACATAGAGATATCTGGCTCGTAAATAGCATAACGTCTCGGAAACTCAAGTTCATTGGCTTAATAAACGCCGCAGTGGTTGATACAACACACAGCAATGGAAGGAGAGTTCCAGAAAGAAGAGGCCGTGATAGACCAACACGAAGATGGACACCGAACATTTGAGACACCTTAGGCATGAACATGCATGAAGCAGAGGGACTAGCAAATAATCCAGAATCTCTTCGGCGAGCTGTGGTGATAGTTATGTTCTACAAAGAACCTAATACACCATGATGGTAATTGTGTATCCTTGCTAATCTGTACCTTTGATTTGAGCTGATATGTTACACAATGAAGAAATAATAAAACCATCACGATATTAGCAATAAGGTATATTTTATTTTATGGCACAATTAACTCACAGGACTGCTTAAAGGCAACTTTTACTCCTGATATTAATAATAAAAACAATACTAATAATCAATGCCACACCTGGACCATGACAGAAAAAGAGAAAAGAAAAATCACAATAACAGAAATAAGATTCCTGAGAAGGATACTCAATGTATCCAAGAAGAGAGAAAATCAGAAATGAAGAAATTAGGACTAAAGTGGGGTTTATAGGAAAGCTAGATTTTATTGGAAGACAGAAAGTCAAAAGGTTTGGCCAGCTAACAGTATACCACAACAAGCAATGTATCCCGTGTGTTGCCGGGGCCCATAAGGGAAGCAAAGAATAGCAACACTGCAGCCTACCATGGCATGTCGTAAGAGGCGACTAAGGAGGCTTGATGGTTCCGTCGCCCTGCTACTGAGTGAGTGCGTGGCGCGACACTGTGAGCTGTGAGTTTCGTGTGAAATGCTTTTGAATCTGCCCAAGGTCTTTTGGAACGTGACTGCATGTTCGGAGCGATGGCAGATGGTTATGTCCCAGAGTTGACCGGTTTTTGCCTTATGCAGAAATGCGTGGCTGCTGGGCTTCTGGTTGACTGCCACTGCCATTGACGATGAACTGTATTTCGTGGACTGTGTGGGTGAACATCTAGGAAACATCCAGATGGGAAAATGACTGCCGATTCCATCAGGAATGAACTGGGTGCTTTGTGGGGGACTATTGTGTTGACATTCTGGTGGCGGCATTATGCACAGTGTATCTGTGCGGGCTGTTGTTTGTCGAGACTCCTGTCTTTTCCACTTTTCACATTGGGCAGTGGGGAGCGTTTTGTGTGATATTCACAGGCACAGGAATGGAGCATAATGGGGACGACCCGTTGCTGTGAAGTTGGAACTGCGACTAACTAACTAACTAACTAACTAAGCAATGCTGTACAGACCAGGTGGAAGCAGAGGAAGAGGCCGACTACATAAACGATGGACAGAGGGAATAACAGAGTCCATGGGAATATCGATACACGAAGCCCATAAGAAGACACTCTCCAGCTGTTTATACTTCACCTCGACACGGCAAGGTACAAGAGGAACAAGATGAGATGAGATCAGATGACTAATCATCATGTTGCAGGTCCTTCGCAGAACATCATCTCATCACCGCAGGTCGAAAAGCCTCTCGTCTCTTCGCGTGTCTTCTTCCTCGTGCACCCCCATGCCGAAGTGTTGTAGAGCCCTGCCTCTTCAGACCAGGAACCATGCCTACCATCATGTTCTTTCCGACCACCTGTGACATGTTTAATACGGCTAAAGTAGGTCAGTTTCCGAGCTATGATACAATTTATGTAGCAGCTTTCTTCCATGCTCACATCTGGTAAGTTTCAGTATTCTTCTTCTTGATCCAAGATATTCTAAGAACTTTCCTGTAACATTTGAGCTCAAAAGCTCCAATTTTCTTCTTTAGGGATTACGAAATTGTCCACTACTCACATCCCCATGTTGCCAGAGTAAAGATGCGTGTACTCTAAAACTGCATTGTAACATGTTTGCTGGTGTTATTCTGAATACAGTTTAACCTCGGCCATGCTATGGCCAGCCTGCGTCTAGTTTCTTGTGAATAGTCCTCATTGGTGTTGATTAAGGAGCCAAAATTCACAGTTTGTAACATTTTCAATTTCTTCTTTAATTGTGATCTTTGGTTGCAACAAGGTTTTTTCTGTGAATATTATTTTTGTTTTGCCCAAGTTCAGATAAAATATTTTGACTTCCATTGTGTCTATTCAAAGACAAGGTCAGCTCTTCTAGTCCTTTAACACTGTTTGAGAAAAGAACTGTGTCATCTGCATATCTAAGTTCTAGGTTTTAATTTCCACAAATTACACAAGGATGAACAATTATCTTTGGTCTCATCATTTTTGACATTTCTCATGAAAGTTTCTGCATATATGTTGAATAGTTAAGCAGAAGGAATGCAGTCTTGTTTTACTCCCATTTCATCACAAACCACAAACTATTTTTATGTTCCATATATATATATATATATGCCGGCTCCCTGGCCGAGACGTTAGCAGCTTTCTCTGTTAACCCGAATACTTTCGTGGTTGACGTGAGCGCACGAGAATTAGAAGTGGTTCGAGTCGCGCCAGTGACTTATGAGAGTATGGAGCCGGTCGCTCAGAAATTTGTGGCGTGCTGTTGAGCGTAATCTAGCCTAGGAATCAACATACAGCTGAAAGATGCTGGTGTTGACCGCAATATCCTGAAATATATATATATATACACACACACAATAATAATATCGACAATACAATGACATTCAGATACACTAACCATCGCTGCACTACCGTTTTTTGTACATCACACATACACACACACACACACACACTCGCACGCGCACTAACGCACGCTCAAACATATACACACACATGCGCGCGCGTGTGTGTGTGTGAATTGTACCACTGTAGCCTGCCAAGCATGTCGTTAGAGGCGATTATGAGAGGTTGATGTGCCACTGGGTCCCTGATTCCGTAAAAGACATAGCTCTGAAATTCAACCAATCATGATCAAGTCTACAAAGTACTTGGCGTACATTGGGAAATGAAAGGCAGAAGAATAAGATTATTTAAAATATACATATGAAACCTGTGTATACATAGTGAAAATAAAACACATATTAAAATCAAGATGAATGTAGAAGAAATGGAAGTAGAAAAGTAATGTTCAGAAATAAGAGTATAGGTCATCATCAAGTGCCCTGCCGGCTGGCGTAGGCGTTCATGGCTCTTCACAGATCTCGGTCTTTGGTGTTCTGGATCAACTCTGCTGATGATATTCCTCCATGCCACCATCTCCATCCGTCCAGCATCATTTCTCTTTGTCTGCCTCTGCCTCTCTTCCCCTCGATCTTTCCAGTTGTCACGATGTTCTCTAACGCCTCTCTTCTCATTACATGACCAAAGAAAGCTGTTTGTCTCTTTCTTATGGGTGCGTACAGATAATGCTTTTATCGCTCGCTCGCTTTGAACTCAAACGTAGTAAATACATGCTACTTCTAGGAGCACAGGACTGAATTTTGCATGTGGATTAGCTTTCCCTGTTACCAGTGTCCCTCGACATCTGGAGAACCTACTCCGACTTCAGAGGTACTTGTAATTTACGTCCCCAAATCAAGGACCAGAATTCAACATTTTAGTCCAACAAGAACAAGAAATATATAGCAGGGTTAATACCGACAGAATCTGTTATTTACACAACTTTTACAAATAGGTAGCTAAAGTTAGGCAACATACAATATCAATCAAGAAACTCCAACATGAGTCTGTGATACACACAACCGCATTTCTTTCATCATCTGGGACGCTGAAATTGAAACTAAGTTCGCGTCACGTGATTTCAGTCACCCGCTGTGTTGGGGTATCTTTACCGTTCAAGTGCTGTCACCTGTAATCTCTCCTAATTGACTGTTAGCACACCCTCGAGAACTATGTCCTATAGAAACAACGTCAAGGATCCTGGAAATGCATTTTTTACCCTGGTCATTTAAATCCCGAGAGATGGAAGTTGGTGTGAAAATAACAAACGGAAACTGTTTTCATCTGTATCGCCATAAACAATCAAATAAATAAATATAATGAATACCCATCAAAATAGATTAGAAACCCGGCAATTAGAAATCGAAAGATATCCAAAATAAATAGCTAACTAGTTTCCGAACATGCAAAATGTGATGCTATAAAAACCGAACATACCCAAGGAAGCTCAGATGCAAATCTGAAGCCGCCGAGCTACAACGAAACGGTCACAAACCCCGCTTACAAACAACACAGTGCTAGATCTATTGGCTTTATCATGATGAAAATCTTCACTCTACTCTTAGTCGCTATTGTGACAGGTATATGTCATGTTATACATTTAATTTAAATATTTGTTCAGTTTACTTTTACAATACATACAATCACACCCTGTGTTTGAACAAACATAATTAATTGATTAATCAATTTAAAGACAAGTAGTCTGTAATTTGCAGGACGCTGCGATCAACCCCAGGTTTGTTTTCTGGGTAATTTTAAGTTGAGCAGTTTGCAATTGCTTTCTGAATGAAACGTCAATATTTAGTTCCAACTGGCCGGTGTAGGGAATTAACCCACTACCCCTTGCCATCGACCGGCATCCATACCATACGGTCGTTCAGAAATCAACGACAAACTACTGAACGTAAATTTGCCAAGAGATCACAAACAGCAAAAACATGTTGGGGTTGATTACGACGTCCTGTAAAGAATATGCAACTAACTAACTTAACACTGCCATCAACGCATTGGTAATTTAAAAGCTAGTACGTTCTCATCCTTTCAGCCACGTGGACTGCTGATTAATTAATTAGTCGGTAAATAAATACATAAGACAAATAAATGAAGTCACGCAAACAAATACGACCCGTACATGAAGCTGTTGTAGATATGTAAAGTGTTGGGATCACCCGTACATGAAGCTGTTGTAGATATGTAAAGTGTTGAGATCACCCGTACATGAAGCTGTTGTAGATATGTAAAGTGTTGGGATCACCCGTACATGAAGCTGTTGTAGATATGTAAAGTGTTGGGATCACCCGTACATGAAGCTGTTGTAGATATGTAAAGTGTTGGGATCACCCGTACATGAAGCTGTTGTAGATATGTAAAGTGTCGGGATCACCCGTACATGAAGCTGTTGTAGATATGTAAAGTGTTGGGATCACCCGTACATGAAGCTGTTGTAGATATGTAAAGTGTTGGGATCACCCGTACATGAAGCTGTTGTAGATATGTAAAGTGTTAGGCTCATCACATTGTTCATGCCCAAGGGCACGGAGGCCAAGATTTCCCTCCCGTAGCGAGTGACGAACCCGGGCATCGAACCCTCGTTCCATCGTGCCCATGCCAATACCTGCGCAGCTCCCTAACCGTTCCGTCTACGCACCCGCTAAAGTCACCAAGTGACCAAAACAAAAACAAAACAAATATCTGAAAATCATGATCGTAATGTATTTCTGAACTCCATGGCAGAAAAGGGGTTGATTAGCTGGTTATATTCAAGCAATGTGTAAATCATAATTGGAATTAACCATTAGCGCTTAAATCCCCCAGTCCAGATTACACACGGAGGTTAACATGTTAGTGTATCACCTCCATCGCACTCGAGAATATTCTCTTGAAATTAAATTTTCTCGTTTTTGCAATGCTGCCTAGACAGTGTTGGCACGACCTACTACTCTTTACGATTTTCAACTTCCGGAGACTGTTACAACGTTCGAAATGTTCATAAGAACCGTATATTACTTTTTTTTTTTTTTTTTATCTGGTCACCGAGGTCTAGCAATTAGATTCTTAGATCAGTCAGAAGTATAACATTAAATTGAGTTTTTCTTAAGACAACATTTTTTCCCCTCAAATGAATTAGAACTTTAGAGGTTAGCCTTATTTATTATCATTATTATTGTTATTGTCATTATTATTTAATTTACTATTTTCTTTTTTACTTATTTCATTGTAGTCAGTTCGAAAACTGATATCTTTGTTGTTACGTTCAGTGGAATGTACAAATGTACAAACCGAAAACTTGACATGATTGACAGCTCAGACATATCTTTCACTGGGGAAACTTCAATACCCCCTTTGACTGACAGTCAACTTTCCCGCTGGAGTCCTCTTATATGAATGCATATTAAGAATGATGTTTATTATTAGCTACCCTTTTCTGAACTCCCCAAGGATGTTCTTGGTTCTCCAACCGACGTCAATTTGAAAAATGCAAAGAAAGCAGTAGTCAATGAAGCGTGTTCACATCAACATAAATCTTCTCTTGAAAGGGAGAGTGTGTTGGCCAAAACACTTGTCTGTCCTAAATACGTTGGATACTCTTGCAACAAATGTTTTGCTGTCATGTTACCAGTTCCACAGTTACACCCATCAGCAGCTCACAGTTATACTGCTTTGAAAATGTGACTCAAAACCCTGAAAACTAAACATTTCTTTCTCATTAATCAGTTCCCGTTAACAAATAAACAGCAAATAGACATAGCACTCATTAAAATACTCTTCCTCTTCTTCTCCTTCGTTCGTCTTTCCCGGGCTGTGCGTCACACCTAGTTATGCACAGCAAAGTTTAGCGTGACCAACTTCAGCATGCAATTGTTACGGTTTGCTTCCTCTAAATAGATTCTATTCAAGGTTTCGTGCTCTATCTACTCGTGAAAATAAGTAAGCGAGGGTTGTCCGGAATAAACTGGCTTACGATCCATCAACATGGAACTACCACAAAAGATGGTGCCTAAGACTTTCGGAAACAATTTCAGTACAGTGTGACATTGGCAGTTGGTTTTAATAACGGGAGACGTCATCGCGATACTATCAGCAGTTGTTGCTGCGGGTAAACGTTATTGCATTTATCTAATGCATTATTCACTAACTGGGAGTCGCAGTGGCGCATTAGCTAGCACGCTTGCCTACCGCCCCGTGGTCAGGGATTCGAATTTGCATCGATCCGGATTTGTGTAATTGACCTGGGAACCCATGTCGACCCAGCCTAAAATGGTTACCAGAAAATGTCTCGTGAAGTAAACGTGGTCGGCATGATATTAACCATATCACCCTTCCCTTGACGTTAATCTATACAGATGTAAGGCTAACACCATTATGTCCGATAAGCCGTGTGGCCTAAAAAAGGGACCCATTACATTTCCGCATACTTACGTAAAGAAAAAAAAAAGAAAAAAACAGTCCCAAAGTATGGGTACGTGATATGCTAGGACTATCAAATTGTATAGTTGTAAATGTATTGGAGAACATCTTTAAGACTGGAAAGATCAAGAGGAAGAGGGGCAGAGGCAGACCAAGAGAAATGATGCTGGATGGATTGAGGCGGTGACTTGAAGGAATATCATCAGCAGAGTTGATCCAGAACACCAAGATATGTGGAGACTCATCAATGCCTATGCCAGCTGATATGGCATTTGATAATAATGAAATGTACCAAGGAATAGATTTAAAGTTAACGGACGATGAATCTGGCGTGGAACTCTCGTCCCATACGCGCTCATAACACGGAATAGAAAAGTTAAATAGGGTCATACAAATGACATACTGAAGTTGGAGTGGCCGGTGGGAAAGCCATCATACCGCTATAAACAGACACAATGAAAAACTAACGCTCTTATAAGAATGAACGATCAAGGAAGGGGGAAGAACTTTGATTATGTGTCTGTTGAAACACTGAACATTAACCATATTCATAAAATTCTTCATGTTTCTTACTGCAATGTTTCAGTGAATATAATGTCAATGCCAACATCTAACCCTGATCTCCAAGAGATTGCTGCTATAGCAACCCAGGCCTGTCCAGCAGCGGAACATGATGAAAGCGATCTTCTCAGCATCTTCCATGACCAGATGATGGAAGCAATACATGCTATAAACACAACACTAAGTCTCACCACTCAATGGGTAAAGTATAAATGTTCCGATTTTAACCAGCAAACAATAAGTTAATTGACAGCAGTATTTAGCTAAATTGCCAGTATTGGCTAGAGACGTAGTGGCTGCATCAAACCAGTGCATACTTGGTTCCATTCCCTTTCTGGACATTTGGAGATTTGCAAAAAAAAAAAAAAAAAGGGAGAAGTGCAAAAACATACCTCATGATTCTGGGATAGTGGATTGGACGTCAAGCCCTCTCGGTTAAGGACGAACCTTCGGAGGGCCTTTTGCATGTTGCATACAATCTGCTGACCGTTGGACATCGAAAAGAGCGGACTAAATAGTCCGCTACCCCGGATAAGGTTTATAACAAATTAGACAACCTACCAACACATGAATATTTATATATGTGTGGTTCTGGCATACGCACATTTCAGTTCTCACCAGTGGTTTTGAGTTCTTGCTTTGTGCTGAGATCTTCGTTGTGTGATCTATTGGAGGGGGAGGGGCAGGGGAGAGAGATAGATAGATAGAGAGAGAGAAAGAGAGAGAGAGAGAGAAAGAGAGAGAGAGAGAGAGAGAGAGAGAGAGAGAGAGAGAGAGAGAGAGAGAGAGAGAGAGAGAGAGAGAAATCACTTATGGAGATTTCCGTGTTCAGTGAAAGTGATCCTGTATTGTGAAATCCTGAAAAATTAAGAGAACAGGCTACGCAGATCAGAAGAGGATAGTCCACATTCTTTAGACATTTATTGTGTAGGGAAAAACTTAAGTATGTCGTCATGACGGGAAAATTTGAGGGAAGGAAAGGCGGAGGGAGGTGGGGGAGGGTTGATAAAGAGAGAAGATGCTCGACAGTTTGGCATCGTGTCATGGAGGAAATATCGGTTTCGGACATGATTTGCAGCACACGAGACAGACGGCTGTGGATAGACGGGACCGCCATCATTCGATGCATCTAGTCAGATGTATACTGCAAAATTATTTATTATAAAAGTGAATAGATGAATCATATTTTGACTGAAATATATAAGACACCGCGTACCTGATACTGTTCAAGTATGGAGCAATGTTATCCCATTCTGTTTCTACATAGGGGGAAAGGGTGGAGTCTTCTTAGTGGCGATGTCCACGTGGGATAAAACCTGGCACTAGGAACTGTATTATCTTGCCATTAAACGTGTTTTTACACATTCCTTTAGGTAAGCGTGCTGGGCCAAAGCAGGGAGCCGTATTGTGCTGATAAAACATCTGGCGTCACTATTACAGTAGCTGATCATGCCGGACTAACTGATGTACAGGTAATTGCCATGCTGTATGATTCCGCTAGTTTAGCAGACGTATATCCATACTAATACAAGCAGATGACTTTGTAGTGTATTAATTCAAGCCTAGCACTACTAGAGACTCAACCAGCTTCTTGTGCTGCCTACTTCTTCATGTGGGTGGTGGGGTGTGTGTGGGTGGGAGGTGTGTGTTTTTGGGTGTTTATAAGTGGGGGATATGTGTGGGCAGGTGAGGAGATGTGTTTGTGGGAGGAGATGTGTGTATAGGTGGAGGATGTGTAGTTGAGAGGTGGCGCATATTGTGTGAGTGAGTGGGTTTAGGTTGGCTGATGTGTGTGTGGGTGGGTGGGGAAAATTGTGAGGGTGCAGGATGTATGTATGGATATGTGCGGATTGTGTGGGTTGACGGGGGTATGTGTGTGTGGTTTTGTGATGTGTGTTTTGCTGGGTGGTTGCGGGTGTGTAGGTGGGTGGTGGAGAATATGTGGGTGGGTGTGTGCGTGTCGGTTATGGGATGGGTGGGGGTTGTATGTGTGGGTGTGGAAATGTGTGTGGGTGGGGGATCGGTGGGTGGGTGACGGCATGTATGTTTGCCTGAGTCTGTGTGAGTGCGTGGAGGTATTGCGGGTGGGTGGGGGTGTGGTGGGGGGGTGTGTGGGTGGCTGAGGGATGTGTGGGTGGCTGCGGGTGTGAGGGTGGATGGGGGATGTGTCTCACAACATTGCAATATGCACTGTTTATGTTTACAACTTTCACTTGACAATATTTTTTTCCCATGTGAATGTACCTTGCGTAATATGCATTGTTTATGCTTACGAAATCAATTTGACAATGTTTTTCCCCTATGTATATGTAACATGCACATTTGATGAATGAAAGATGAGTGATCGAAAGGGCCGAATGTAAGACGGGCCTGCGTGCCCAATTTGTTACCCTTTTAAAATAAAGTTTGTTCGTTCGCTCGTTCGTTCATTCGTTCGTTCGTTCGTTCATTTCGCAGTGGAACATTGGTCCTCAACCGACTCAAGCCAAGACCTTTCTAGGCTGGTTTATGATCGGTTTAATTTTGCAGCTAAAGTTTTCTACGGGGCGAGCCAGCAAGTCTCACAACAGATCTCCTTAGTCGCATAATACGACAATCATGAGGCGACACATTTTTAATATTCAGGCTTCCCTTATGTTCCCTGGTAACACACGAGCGGGGATTGAATATACGACCATTATATTGGTAGGCATCGGAAAATCACTACACCGCCACGCGTTATAGTAAATACATTTAGCGCCAAATCATTCTGACAGCAAGGTCTGCAAACAGATTAAATGAAGAATAACTGATCATGCTCAGGGAGGTAAATAGCTGCAGTGTGATAGTGGCGTGCATGTTTACATACCAAGATAGTGGCCCATGTTCATTCTCCAACACAGGCAGGATTATTTTCTCCAACCAGAGCAGCTCTCGGTTCCAAACAACCCGTAACAATTAGTAGGTGACAATTTTCAAAGTGTTCTGGGAATTGTCTGGAAGGAAGGTCAACGAGGAAGAGGCCACCCCACTTCATGCTGTGGACTAGAATATGTGAAGGCCGAATATTTCACACCCCAGTCACATTATCTGCCATGGGACTACTTTTACCTGTAATGGGGAGATAAGATTCAAACTGATTGTATCACGTTGCAAATACAGCACTATCAGTGGCTATCTTAAGAATATGCATGAACCGCGAAGAGAAAAGAATATCAGTAAATATAGGTCTCTGAACAACCACAGTTCATACACATCATCACGAACTAAGCCGCTTTGAGTGGGCCGTCTTGGTTCGTAATCACAGACGTTCATCAGAGTTTCTGATGAGATCTGTGTTCTTGTCTCGGATATGTCATGTGACCAAGCCATCCAGATGGTTCTGGAGTCACTGTGCACATTTTTTCTATAGCTCATCCATTTTTGTCGCTTATCTGAAGTGTGTGACTTGTCGAAACATAATGTAATACGGATGTGCAACACTATTTCCCTTTGCCTTCCACCGGTTTCTCTACGGTTTGACTCCGCTAGCCTTTACTAAAGACACGATTCCGGCAAGGAAGCACTGCATCTCGAAAGTCATTTCTCACTGCGACCCTGAAAGTCATAGGCACCACGAATTCCAGTATATTCGGCCAGACAAAACAGTCTGAAAAAAGACAATTGCGTTACCGTACACTACTGCATTCTGGCTCTGTCAGTGCAAATGATTACGTATTCATTTACGACTGCGTTACTTCCATAACACATGTCTCAGTGGTGGACTCGACAGTCTGGGAGCTTGTTAATGTGCACATAGTTTCATATCAAATCATATAATACGGATTTCAAGACTTCCAGCCAGTACTGGGTGCATATGATACATTATAACATCCTCGCCTGTGAAGATTTAGTCAGTCAGTCAGTCAGTCAGTCAGTCAGTCAGTCAGTCAGTCAGTCAGTCAGTCAGTCAGTCAGTCAGTCAGTCAGTCAGTCAGTCAGTCAGTCAGTCAGTTAGTTAGTTAGTTAGTTAGTTAGTTAGTTATTGGTTGGTTGGTTGGTTGGTTGGTTGGTTAGATGGTTGGTTAGTTGGTTAGATGGTTGTTAGTTGGTTAGATGGTTGATTAGTTGGTTGGTTGGTTGGTTGGTTGGTTGGTTGGTTGGTTGGTTCAACTGATAATCCTCATTGACCTTCGACATGTTAGTTCCTATGTGCTCAGATCCCCTTCTCAGTATCTTCCTCAACCTGTAGCGACTGATGAAACCTGTTCTGTTTTGGTAGGCCACTCTTCTTTGACTCCTCGCATCGCGCTCTTGTCTAGCTTCACCTGGTTTGACTTGATGTTCTTGCAGTTGCAGAGTCACCTCCATCCCTAGATTCATTTACTCATCCTGCCTCCCCGAGGGCGTTCGATATGTCAGTCCAATCCATTGCTCGTCCGCTCTCCACAGCAGCCAACCACGCAGTCCCCTCTGTTGTGTGAAGAATACGTTGACAATAATAATTATTAATTCTACACATTGTTACTAAGATTTTACAAGAAACGTATGCCTTCAAAAGCTAGTGTAGCTGCGTTCAATAATATGCCAATTACTGCATTTCTTGTGTTAAATTTAACTTATTCGTATAATATATTAATTATAATTTTTTGCTTCATTCTGCAGAATTTACGTCTGCGAGCTCTTCTCCAAATGTCGGTCTATGCTAATTACTTAAAGAGTCTTGGAAACAGTGCCACAGACTATGCAAATGTTACGACACAACTTCAGAGGAAAATAAACAATATTGTTTTCACGCTTGGAGAGCTCTTGCCTAATGTACCATGCGAAAACATAACTTTGTATACGGAAGAAGATGTTAGTGGACACGTGATAACAGCACCACAGACTACAGCAGCCGACGGGCGAACTTTCTGCTACTGTGTGTTGGAATTGATGCTTAACGATTCCCAATCCACGATGAAGTCTGTGGAAACAAACACAGTTGCTGATTGAATGTTTTAATAATGATGACTTGTTATTTTGTTATCGCCAATTAACAATGTTTTGATAATATTGTGAAATCTTGAAAATATTACAAATATCTTTTTGAATGGCTAGAACATTGTATGTCACAAATGTACATCATCATCCTCATCACCATGTGCCTTTCCAAAAGGCGTAGGCGTTCGTGTATCTCCACAGATCTCTGTATCAGATGCTATGTATACACTTCACTGATGATATTCCCCCATGAAACCGTCCCAGACCACCCAATATAATTTCTCTCGGTCTGCCCCTGCCTCTTGTTCCGTCGATCCTTCCTAGTCGTCACGATGTTTTCCAGTCTCTCTTCTCATTACACAACAATAGAACACAGTTTGTGGCCTTCTTGTATTTGTGTTCTATTTCAGTTAGCATTTTCAAGACAATCGTTGTCAATTGCTCTCTCGGTGCAAAGGAATTCGCAACATTAGACCAAGAAACCACATCTTCGTTGTCTCCAAGACATTCCTAATTTGTCCGTTCGCTTTCCGTAATTCACTGTGTCATACAGTAGAACTGCTTCTGTAAAATATATCAATATTCTTTCCGACATTCAATGATAATGATTTGTTGCATAAGATACTTTTTATTTTCTGAAAGCAGCATCTTTAGTGACCTGTTCTGACCTTCATCTCCGCCACGTATTTTCCGTCTGATGTTATGACTGGTTTAAGATATTTTAATTTATTAACTTGGTTAAATATTTCATGTATATTGTTACACCACATTCGGCGTTATTTTTCTCCCTTGATGTTTTCGTGTTTTTAATATTCAGGCGAGGTCCTTTTTTGCATTATCTGTTTCTACAATTCCAATAGTTGTAGATATTTTACGTTTTCAGCTATGAATATTGTATTATCTGCATAGCATTGATTGTCTATATTATGTTTTTCAAATAAAATAAAAACAAGTCCTGATGCAGGATTCTGCTATGTGTCCTTGATGGGCAAGGACAATCACATAGGTCCTGAATCTATGGAGGAAGAGTCCTTAGTCTCTCCCTTAGTTTAGCGGACGACGGACATGCGTCAAAGTTCCGAACTCGATCTTGCAATTATTTGTGCAGATTTTTAGCGACTACACTAACCAGTCCGCTTTATATTACAATATATTATAACCGAAAACCCGTATTGCTAGTTGCTCATTGAATTATCTCGTTATTACTTATCTTTATAGAGAGAAGAAATCCGGTGACGAATACATCCTTGTCTTACTCTTGCTTTGTCTGCTAATAAGTGTGCTCCTTATTTTTTATTTTAATTAATGCTGTTTTGTTTCCAGTAAATATGTTTTATTATTCTTAGATCTTTTCCATCTGTTTTAATATCTTCCAATATTTATATCATGTCATCATGTTTCACTTGATCAAATGTCTTGGTATAAACTATAAAGCACAAGTATATGTCTTTCAATGCCTCTATCGATCTTTAATGTTCGTAATGTGAACCTTTTTCTTCCATTAATCCATACTGTTCTACAATAATCGCCATGTATAATGTTGTTTGTTTTTTTTAAAATTATTATAATAAGCATTTTTTCAGTTTTAAATTACATTAATCCTCTTTAATTATGAATTAACTGTGAAAATGTTTTTTACACTGGAAATACGTGAGTCTGTTTTTTTTTAAACTTGTACATAATTTGGTATAAAGTTTGTCACTAATCCATTAATTAATGGCGTTGAAATGATTACCATCATGCCCCGAGAGTGGCGTAGGTGTTTATATATCTCTAGAGACCTCGATCTCTTGTGTTCTAGGTCAATTCAATGTATGTTACTCCTCCAGGTCACCGTCCTAGGCATCAGCCATCATTTTTCTCGCCCGCTCTCTGTCTCTTCTACAGCTGATAATTCAAGTCGTCGCGAGATGTTCCTATGTTTCTGTTCTCATTACATGATCAAAAGCATATTTTCTCGTTTTCATAGATTTATATATTGTTCTATTTATTGAAAATGTATATAATGTTATATTTATTGAAGTGACATGACATGTTCATTATTAATTTGTGCTCTCAGATATTTGTACACATCACGTAACTGAAATACACAGTGTTTTGTATTATTTTGCTTACCGTGAATAAGTAGGCCCTAGTTGGCAGTCTTAAGGAAGTGTATCTTCCATGAAGTATTGATGAAGCATCTTCATATAAATATTTATTTTGAAGACAATGTTTTCCCGTTGGGAATGTACATCATGTATTTAGCTCAAAATGAGCGCGTTTCACATATGGATGTTTTCTTATATTTATTATTTACTGACTTTTGAAACTGTTATCGTGTATTTTTATAATGCATTCCAAAACTAATTTTAATGAACAGACCTTTTTGACCCATTACCTGTAACGTGTGCTGAGTTTGATCTCGTTATATACATAGGTATATATGAATGTTAGTGAGGCTTTTATGTTGTATCCCGCCTACGTTGCTGGTTGTTAGAAGATTGATATCATCCACTACCACAAGGACAACAACAACATCATCGATGCTGTTGTTATAATTAGCGGCAACAACAACAACAACAACAACAACAACAACAACAACAACAACAACAACATCAACAACAACTATTATTACTATTAAAACAAGTTAGCTGCATGGACGTTTCTAAAAATCCAAGCATTTCCTGGCTGTAATGATTGACTAGGTAATTTTATGTCAGTAGTTTGTCATTGTTTTCCGAACGACCGACGCCTCACACCATGGAAATCAACACAGAGCAGTGTGCTTCAAAATCTCCCGAGGCTGATTTCGAACTCTCGATTCCGTATGTCGGGGAATTATAACATTAACCGTTTCATTATTTCCTATACACAGACGCCAGTTCTGGAGAGATTATACGCAGGAAAATTCAGCTTTCTGTCCGAGAATAAGCATCAATGGAAATGGATCGCGTCTGTTGTAAAGCGTCTTGCAGACTCCGAAAGCTGACAAAGACAAGAACTATACAGTAGTAAGATCAGGAGACAATAACAGAATACCTCAAGGGAATTGTTGATATCTCATTTTTTACATTATCCTTGTTATTTAATGAAGTATTAATATGGATGTTAACTGTTCTATGTAATTATTACATGGCTCAATGTTTAAATCGATCTAACCAGTATTAGTATTTTATTTTGTTGAATTAAAATTGCTGCTTACTCAATGTCTCTTCATATTGTTGTATATGGTCAACGTTGTCATGTAAGCGTTAATGTTATGACCTGCGGTGTGTCTGTAGAAAGCGTTATGGCTGTGATCCTGTCTCCACTACTCCATATTGATGTGGTTAAGCCATCTACCTAGTGCTTTTGATGGTCGTGAGCTCGTTTTCAGACTCGAGGAGTAGCCACGAAGTTTGAGCTCTGTGCTAGATTTAATAGGCAGTTAGCTGCTTTCTAGAGAAAAACCGGGTTTTATGAGATGAAATCCGGTGCAATGAAGTCGGCCCTCTGGCTTGTTGACCCCTCTTTGGCCATCACTTAACAATTGGAGGATTTTCACTTAAAACATTCGCTCACTTTGAACTCAAGTGTAGTTCATTCACGCGCTGTTAATTCTGTGGAGTCTTTGTGGCGAAGTGGTCAAGCCGTTTGACTCGGGCTCCGAAGATTGTGGGTTCGATTCCGGGCCGCGTCCTTCGGTTCAAGAGTGAAATTTTTCGAAGACTCCTGTGGGTCGTCGCAAGAGCTCGTGCTTTGTGCGACACTCTCCGCGCTGCGGAAAGAGACCGAGCCATATGGGATAAAAACCCGGTGAAATGAAGTCAGCCATGTCGACTTTCAAGCGACTTTAAGCTATAGTGTTTTTTTTTTCTTTTGCCCCAATATAAATATCCATATCTCAGTAACCAACTGAAGGAAAATTATGAGATTTAGTATATAACCTTATCATTATGTCCACCCAACAAAAAAAATTTGGTTCTGGAGATTTTACAGCAGATTTCAAAGTTTGTTTATATGCGGTTTATAATTTACGGGTCTGAGATGAAATTCATAATTTTAAATGTATTACAGCGTAGCCAGACAATCAGCGCTCAATGTTGAATATTGTACGTGCCAATTCCCCGCGTTGTTCAAACTAAGACTGTTCAGAGGTGTCTCAAAATGTGGGTTATTTCATGAAACCTGATTAATATGTTGTGTGTTTTTTAAATCTTACCACTTATCGCTAACATTGAAATGTGTGAATATTTTTCAATGGGATTTAATGAGAAATTGTACACTTCATAGAATCGCTATGAATCGGTACACATATTTTTGTCAAGAAGCTGATCGCAGGAAACTGTTTTATACTATTACAAATTCCGAAAAAAGAACAGTGCATGCATTGGGTTTGAGTAAACGGTAATTTCGTCGATGGGTGCAAGAATCTGGAATTATACCACCACGCAATAACAAAACGGTAGGTAGAAAGATTATTGTAGACAGCTTTGACAAAGATGTCATAAGGCGAGCTATTATAAAAATGCTTTAAAAAGTCGCTTGATATACGACAGGGTCGACTTCATTGCACCGGGATCTATCCCATATGGCTCGGTCTCTTTCCGCAGCGCGGAAAGCATCGCATAAAGCACGAACTCCGCAGCTCTAGCGACGACCCACAGAAGTCTCCGAAAAATTTAACTCGTGAACCGAAGGATGCGGCTCGGAATCGAACCCACGACCTTTGGAGCCCGAGTCAAAAGGCTTGACCACTTCGCCACGGAGACTCCTAAAATTGTAAACATTTTGGATTTTATATCCAGGATTATCCAGCATTATAAAAATGCTGGATGCCAAAGAAACAGTGACTGTAAGAAAACTTAGGGTTTGGTTCAGAAAGAACAATAACATAGAGCTATCCAAAACAACTTTGTGGGAAATTAAAAGGACATTATCTTCACTATTTGAAAGTACAAGGGCGGTAGAAATAATCTTTGCGAGCAACCGCATTTAGGAGCCATGAGAAGCAGATACCTACCTGAAATAAGGGAAATGCGCAAAGAAAATTATGGCATAGTGTGTTTGGATGAAATGTGGATCAATGCGCACCACACAAGTGATAAGGAATGGCAATCAGTGGATGGACAGATAAAGCGATATGTGCCCAGTTGTGCAGGACAGCTTTTGGTCATGGCCCATGCTGGTAATATGCGTTAGTTAGTTAGTTAGTTATCAGTTGGGGTATCTTCGTTGCACTCCGGACATGTCCATAGGTAATATGCGTAATGGCTTACAACAGAATGCTGGGCTCGTGTTCGTATCAAAGCATACAGACAATAGGGATTATCATAATAAGATGAATGGTAATGTATTTAGAGATTGGCTCGAGAATACTGTGCTTCCATCTCTAGATAGACCGTCGAGTCCAATTATGGACAATGCATGATATCAATGTTGTTGCCCAAGAAGACAAAATACCTACAGCATCGAGCACAAAGGGAGCAATAAAGATATGACTCCGAATGGAAAACATACCATTTCCAGAAACGTATTTCTAGCTAGAATTGTTGTCCCTTGTAAAACAGACGCCAAAAGGCAAGAAATATCGAATCGACAAGTTGATAGAAGAGCATCGTCAGGGGTGCTTGAGAGTTCCGCCGTACCATTCTCATTTTAACCCTATAGAACTTGTGTGGGCTAAAATTAAAGGACAGGTGGCAGCTGACAATACTATATTCAAATTGTCTGACGTCAGGATACTAATCCAGTCCGCGCTATTAAATATTGATAAAAGTTACTGGGAAAATGTGACGACTTTGTGTTGAAAGAGGAAGAGGATTATTGGAGAAAGGATGAATTTAATTTTATGCAACCGAGAGCAGTCATCAACCTACTGGAATCGTCCGACACAGATTAAGGTCTGAGCAGATCGCAGACCTTAATCCACGTGCACACCAACTGGGATATTTTGCTACAAATATTCAGAAGAATTGCAGGCCCTGAACATTACAGCATCAGCATAATGTCAATGGCAACAGTTTGTATTCTACAGTGATGAATTTTCAATTCCGCAAGCCATCAGCGGTGACAAACAACTGTATTGAAAACACACACACACACACACACACACACACACACACACACACACACACACACACACACACACACACACACACTCATGTCGACATGATAAGGATGCTTGAAGGTCTACAAATTGAAGGAAAAGACCTTAGACTTGCAACAACAACAAAAAACATATATTAGAAACAACAAGCTGCCATCAAAACTGATAATGATGTAGGTCAATATTAGCCTATTAAAAGAAGTGTGAGACCGGGATGCGTCATGTCTCCAGATCTTTTTTCCCTGTACAGTGAAAATATTTTCAGAAATTTAGAAGATATGGAAGGAATCAACATTGGAGGAAGATACATCAATAACATTAGATATGCAGATGATACAGCAATGGTTCTCCACCTTTTTTGGCCCATGCCCCCCTTTTACCATATGTCCAGAACGTCATTCCCCCCTTTTTGAATTTCCTCCCTATAAATCTCCCCCCACCCCACCCCACCCCTCACCCCCACCCTACACAGTATACATAAAAATTGAAGCTACATTTAATAACACATACTAGAACAACTTTAGACGTCTACATAAAACGTGATTTGCGGGTCTACTTATATATTATAAAATGAATTTCATTAGGGCGAGAAGTACAGAACCGTAGAATTTAGAGGGAAAAGACAATATCAAGTAACTGGTTCTTGTATTAATGCGATCTTGAAATAATCTTAATTCCCCCCTGGAAACCCTAAAATTCCCGAGGGGGGGGGGGGGAATTCCCCACCAGTAGAGAACCACTGTGAAACAGTCTTGATTGCAGACAATGAACAGGACCTGCGACATTTAGTAGATGCGGTTGTTGCACACAGTGAGCAACTAGGGTTAGAATTGAATAGTAAGAAGACACAGATTATGGTCGTCACTGGGAAAAGGTAAGTACCACAATGATATATACAAGTAAATGGGCATATTCTTAAGCAATGATTCGGTGTTGAGAGGTAGGAGAAGTGCCTGGGGATTCTTGGCAAAAGCTAATGGTCGACGTTTGGTGCAGGAGAGCCTGGCGTATGATACCACAACATCTAGCTTAAGAATAGAGGTGGAGGCGGTCAATGCAGCTTTCCGCTGGATGGAGAGCACGATACATAAACACATCGTGACTGTAACTGACTCAGAAAGCATGCTGAGGAGGGTGAAGACAGGCAGGCTTCGTGCAGAGTGGCTTGCTTCGCTTCGGAGGTCACGGGTGACAAGCATCACTTCGATCTTTTCTCCGGGGCATGCCGATGTGCTGGGGAATGAACAGGTGGACAGATTGGCTGGCTCGGCAAAACTTGGTGGAGTATTGATGCATGGCAAGGCAGACGTGGTTGCGGCCTTGTGGAAGAACGTGTACACATCAGAGGAACAAATGGATCACCATAGTCTGGCAAGAATGAGGCAGCGAGGAGTGACGAGGGGATCTGGGCTCGACGCTCAGAGGAAAGGCGAGACGGACATATAATCAGATTGGTACTGGAACTATTGGTGTTGGAAGTCTTCGCTGGCTGAGGATGGGGACGGAGCGCTTATTGCTAATGTCCCGAACGCTGTGATGTCGGTTCCTAAATCAATCAATCAATCAATCAATCAATTCTTCAGCAAGTTAATCGGTACAGTTATCTCGGTACAGTCATAACATCTGATGGGAGATGCCTTGAAGAGATTATAACACGATGTGCCATTGCGAAGGTGGCCTTTTGCAAGATGACAAACATACTGACCAATAAACAGATATTAATTTAAACGAGAAAAAGAGTGTTAAAGTGCTACACAGAACCTGTACTGTTGAATGGATGTGAAGCGTGGACGTTGAGCAGTCAAGCTGAAAAAACATCTGATGGCTGTGGAAATGTGGTTTCTGAGGAAAATGCAAAGAATACCACTGACAGGCAGAAAAACCAATGAACAAGTCCTTCAAGAAACAAAAGAAGATCGTAAACTGATTAGAGTCATTAGACGTAGACAGTCAATATTTTTGGGCATGTTATGAGAAGAAATGACTTGGAGAACTTGGTGACAACTGGCAAGATCGAAGGGAAGAGACCAAGGGGAAGACCGAGAAGTAAATACCTGGATGGCTTGGTCACGTGGCATGGTCGAGACAGGAATGCGGATCTGATCCACGACTCTGGTGATCGAGTGAGATGACAAAACATGACCGCCCACGCTTATCGGCATGGCACATTCATTTATAATAAATGCAATAATGGCTGTCTTAACAGCGGTATCAACCCCTACACCGGTACAGTTGGAATAAAATGTTGACTTCTAGTTCTTTAAATAGGGACTTAAATTGCAAGTACCTCAGAAGTCGTAGATAGTTCCCTGATGGCGAGAGACACCAGTAATAGGGAAAGTTAGTTTACACCCACAATCAGTCCACTGCACTAGAAATATTAGCACGTGTATATACAACGCTTGAATTCACAGCGAGAGAACGAAAACAGCCTGGTCTGAGTTTCTTCTTGACGTGTGTCATGTCTGGATTAGTTGATGCATCCAAATAAACGAATTTAAAAGCAAATTAAAGAATGCAACAGGTTTCAGTAACACAGGATGCTAGAACTCAACGAATGGATGACATAACAAACCATAACGCCTGTGCGTTAAGAGTGATGATGCAAGCAGGACGACAGGCTTCCTACTATCCATCATGTGCCATGCCGGAAAGCGTGGGTGGTCATGACTCGCCATTTCACTAGATAAGTGGACAATTTTATTTATTTGACACTAGTGTCTCGCTCACTAGCCCACTAACGACACAAAAGCATCGTGCGTTGAGCTATTGTTGAAACCTGGTTTCAAAGCTAGATGAAAACACTTTCATAGCCAGACAAAGCCATGTCTGCGATGTATGATTAAAGCATAATGACTATGTAAAACACTGTTTGCATGATGCTGGAAAGGATTAATGCTACTAAGGTATCCTGTCATACCAAATTATTGCATCGCTTTCCTTACGCACGGGAGACCTGGTGCAAAGTGGAGTGATATGTGATGTATTTGAAAATTTCCATTCGCGTAAAGAAATATGGGCTGAGGCTATATATAAGCTACTATATAAGCATCTATAAGATGCTTACAACAGGGTCTTATTGAACTTCTTGATGGCTCGGTTGTTAGAACTCCAAGTATGTCTCTTTCCTATTAATAAGATTTGTTCGGCCATTGCCCTAAGAAGAACTGTTCTTAAGTGTACAAGCTAGGCTTCTGAATCAACAATAAGTCCTGGCCTTCTGCAGAAGTCACTCTTGTCTTCAGTGCCGATCATTGTGTACACGATATGTGTTACCTGAGGGCAATTCTCGACCAATGGTAGGAATTTAAATGCATATTATTTTATCGTATACTGCAATGAAAACGAAGTTTACTTGGGATTTCACAAGAAAGATCTCACACAATGAAATACTTTGGAATCTTTAACGCGTGAGCCCACGTTATAAGGAACATGTAGACCATACCATTATTAAAGATTGAAAATTTCTGGCCGTGATGAAGATTACATCCACTATTCACTGCCAAAAGTGTCTTCATCTTATCTCATCATGTTCCTCTTGTACCTTGCGGTGTCGAGGTGAAGTATACGCAGCGGGAGAGTGCCCATGTATCGATATTCCCATAGACTCTGTTATTCCCTGCGTCCATGGTTTACGTGGTCGGCCTCTTCCTTAGCTTCCCTCTGGTCTGTACATCATTGCTTGTGG
The DNA here is from genome assembly GCA_963921405.1 of Cepaea hortensis. Classification (NCBI taxonomy): domain Eukaryota; kingdom Metazoa; phylum Mollusca; class Gastropoda; order Stylommatophora; family Helicidae; genus Cepaea; species Cepaea hortensis. Next base: position 99,627,272 of record OY992877.1, on the reverse strand, counting down.
TATACTGTTAGTTGGTAACCTACTTGCATGACCAAACCATTTGACTTGCTGCCTTCTATTAAAATCTAGTGTAGCTATATAACTCCAACTTTAGTCCTGATTTCTTCATTTCTGATCTTATCTCTTCTTGATACATTGAGTATTCTTCTCAGGAATCTCATGTCTGTTGTGATTTTTCTTTTCTCTTTTTCTGTCATTGTCCAACATAGAGTTGGTAGGAAGATTGTGTTGTAAAGTGCTTTCTCAGTAGTTATTGATACATTTTTGTTCTTAAGTATTGGTGCCATTTGTTCAATGAGTTGGTTTGCCTTATTGCATCTATTTTCGATCTCGTCTTCTGATTTGCCATTTGATGATATTATACTTCCTAGGTACTTGAAACTCTTTACTTGTTTCAATGGATGTTCGTTTAGGTGAATCGTTGTTTCTTTTTCTTCTTTAGTTACAGTCATTATCTCTGTTTTACTTGTGCTAATTTTCATGTTATGTTTCCTACACATTTCATTTAGACTATTCATGTGGTTTTGTAATTCAGCTTCTGATTTTGCTATTAGGGCTTGGTCGTCCGCAAACAGGAGTTCTCTAATGGTTAGATTTGCAGATGGTTATTCTTCTGTGTTCTCGTCATGCGGTGTTCTTGTGGTCTCTGTTTGGCTGGTTTCTTTACATATGTTGTCTATATATGTTATGAACAAGAGAGGGTACAGGATACAACCTTGTCTTACTCCGGGTCTTATGATGAATAGTTATGAGTGTCCTCCAGTTGCTCTCACTATGCATTCACAGTTGTTGTATAAGCTTCTACATAGGTTTGTTAGATGTGTACTCACTCCATATTGTTTAAGGATTTTCCACAGCTTGTTTCTATCTACTCTATCAAATGCCTTTTCTTGGTCGACAAAGGCTAAGTAGAGTGTTTAATTGAATGGGATTGATTGTTCTATAATTTGTCTAAGAGCAAAAATAGCATCTGTGCATACTTTGTTTTTCCTTAATCTAAGTTGTTTTTCGCTTAGCTGGGGTTCTATAGTAGTTCGTAATCTTTTCTCAAGAATTTTGCTAAACATTTCCCAGTATGACTCAACAGTGAAATGCTTCTGTATTGTGTGCAGTCTCTTTTGCTGCTTTTGATTTTTCCAAATTGGGATAATTATGGCGTTTCAACAGTCTCGTGGTGTCTGTTGTTCTACCCAAACATGGTTGAATAGTCTATGTAGCCTTGTTGTTCCTACTTCTCTTGCTGCTTTAATTAATTCATTTGGTATTTCATCTTGTCCTGGTGAATTGTTCAATGGGGCTAATCTGACGGCTTTTATAATTTCTTTTTTCAGTGTGTCTGGTTCTAGTTCTTCGGTGGCATCTGTGTCGGTTTCTAGAATTCCTGTGACATATGATGGGATGTTGAGAAGTTGTTTGAAGTACTGTTTCCAACTTATTAGGATTTGTTTTTGTTCACTTATTGGCTCTCCATTTTCGCTGTTAATTATTTCAGTTGGTTCAAAGGGTTCTCCTTTGGTTCTCATTGCACTTATCTATTTTGTAGAAGTTTTTAGTTGCAACCTTGTAGTGTTTATTTAAGGTTTCTCCATACTCCTCCCAGTCTTTTTGTTTTTCTCTCTTTACTATTCAATTCACAAGTCGTCGCGCTATTCTTTATTCTATATAATCGCATTCCTGTTTGTTCTTCGACCACTTTTTATATTTTTCCTTTTTTGTCTTTTACAGCTTCTTTTTTTTTACTTCTGCGCTCCATCAACTTGTTATTTTCTTTATCCGTGTTTTGCGTTTTTTCGTGGTTCCACATATTATTTTTGCATTATTTAAAATGTTTGATTTGCACATCTCCCATTCTTCTTCCACTGTCTTTCTTTCTATAGGTAATTTTACAAAGATTTCAGTTAGTTCTTTCTCATAATTTTCCCTCACTGCCTCGTCTTTAAGATTTTTGTTTTAAGTTTACTTATTCGCATGGCATGTATTTTCCTGGTCTTTGCTTTCTTCTACTGATGGTTCTTATTGTGGAAACCACTGCTTTGTGGTCTGTGTTTATACTTATGTTGGGCACTGACCTTGCATCTAATATATTTCTCTTTTTGGTATTTCTTGTTAATATAAAATCAATTTGGCTTTTAGTATCTAGATCGTTTCATTTATACCAGGTGTATATTTGAGAGTCTTTGTGTTTATAGAATGTGTTTGTTATATAGAGGTCGTGTTGGCTGCGTAGCTCTATCAGTCTACTTCCGTTATCATTCCTTTCATTATGTTGGTCTCCAAATGCTCCAAGATGTTTTTCTATGCCCGCTCTGTTGTGTCCTAGTCTTGCATTGAAGTCTCCCATAACTATGATGGTATCCTGCTTATCTATTGTATTTAGCACGTCATGGATATCTTCGTAGAATTCCTCGCATTCAAGCTCATTATTGTTTGTATTACATGGTGCGTATATGTGTACATATGTTGTAATTGTTTGTTCTTTTATTCTCACTGATATTCTTTCTGATATATATTTTATTTCTATTATTCCTCTTGCTAGCCATGGTTCAATGACTATTCACACACCGTGTCTTGCCCTTTCTTGCTGTTCCACTCCAGAGTAGACAAACGTGTAACTGTGGTGGATTTCCTTGCATCCTTCCCTTTTTATTCTGGTGTCCGCTATTCCCTTCAGTCCAATTTTCCTCTCTTACATTGTTTCTACAAGTTCTTCTGCTTTACTATTAAAACCGCAGACCTTCATTGCCCCGATGTTTTGAATCGCTGATCTATCTCGTAGTCCATTAACATTGCCGGGTGTATATCTGTTTGGGTCAGTCCGTTTATAATTCTTAGTTTTTCTACGAGCAGTATACAGATCCCCTGCTGGCTTGCTATCCCAGTCACAGGTTTAGGACAAAAACCTGACCATAGGGATTCTATCTCCTATGGCGAGCCATAGCCCTGTTAGCCCATGATCTCGCAGTCATGGTTTCCCAGTCTACACCGCGTGGAGATGGGGTTGACTTGTGTAGTCTGCAGCTCATCGGCAGGAAACTTATGTTCACTTTTCACCCCTCAAAAAGTGTCTTCTGTTTCTATTATACCTGGGGTTGGTCATTTCCGTACCAAACTGCATTCTGGCAATTCCAACGCTCAAGGGGATGCAGATTCACAGGCTGGAGTATTTTTTAAATGGCGCTATGCTAATCATTCTCTGATGCACAAGAAACACATCTGTAACAGCAATCCTATTCTTGTATATATGCCTCAGGGTTGGGAGACACGGTAGCATAGTGGCTAAACGCTTGCTTGCCGACCCAGTGGCCATAGGTTCGAATCCTATCGGTTCTGATTTGTAAAATTGACCGGGCTCCCAGAGTGATCCAGCCTAAACTGGGTGTCAGGAAATGTCTTGAGAAGTAAAAGTGACCACTTCATCAACCAGGTGCCGACTGGTCTATACAACACGGTCTAGCTCTATGTGTCCAATGCGCCTTAAAGTGGTACTTTACTTACTGTATGGTTGACTTAGGAATAAAAACGATTTTGACAGAATATAACAATTTATAATGAAATGAAACAGTATTTTTAGATCCTGCAGAGAAGCAACAAAAATGAACATATGTACATACCTGCCTAGCCTCTCAAACCAGGTAAACAGAACAGAATCATCGAGGGGACAAGGGAGAAAAGATTGTAATAAATACAATAATTTGTATGACAAGTGCGAATAACTTGGATAAAATAAACATACATGTCCGACGTTTCAGCAATTGCAACCTTACTCAAGAACAATACAAAGATGTATAATAGTAAAATTAATATTAAATTAAAGCTCATAATAAATGTAACGTTAGAGCTTAACTGGAATTTTACAAAGGGGAAAGATGGAGTCATTGGAAATATTGACTCACTTAAAGGAAAAAGCCCAACAGATGGGGCTGGTTATCAACCAAGATAAGACAGAATATATGGTAATTTCAAGAGACGGAATGGCTAAAAACTCTGGCCACATACAAATAGATAATATGACCATTAAAAGAACGGAAACATACAAATACCTGGGTACAATCTTCAACTGCTCCAACATCATAAGGGAAGAAATACAAACTAGAATCAACTCTGGAAATAAGATATACTATGCACTACAACATCTACTAAAATCAAAGGCGCTATCTCGTAACACCAAAATCACAATATACAAAACACTGATCAGACCAGTTGTGCTGTATGGCTCTGAAACCTGGAGTACAACGAAAAGAGACGAAGCCTTGTTACAAACCTTTGAGAACAAAATTTTAAGACGCATCTTTGGACCCATTAGGGATACACATAGTGGAGAGTGGAAAAGAAGAAGTAACAAAGACATTTATGATCTGTTTAAGTCCCCGCTAATCACTGGTATCATGAAGGCTAATAGACTACAATGGCTGGGGCATATAGAAATAATGGAAGATAATAGGGAAACAAAACTCGCTTACACTCAGGAAATAAATGACCGCAGACCCCGAGGTAGACCAAGAAGGCGGTGGAGAGATAATACATGTACAGACCTACAAGCACTTGGAATCAACGACTGGCAAGAGAAGGTCCACCAGAGAGACGAATGGAGACGGATTGTATTTGCAGCAAAGAACCTCAATGGCTCTGAACGCTGAAGAAGAAGAAGAAGAAAGATGGAGGACGAGTGCGAGGCTTCCATGTACAGCAATAATGCATGTAATTGTGAACTGGAGAGAGGCGGGGGGGGGGGGGGAGAGAATAAAACATGGTAACATTTGACCGCCAAGCAGCATAGCATATTGAATAAGAGCACTTATTCTTATAAATCCGGTGGCTGATGCCTGGACACTTACTAGACAAGCTCAGTTGGACTAAAACTTTAGTCAGTTGGACTAAATGTTGACTTCTCGTCCTTGACTTGGGGATGTAAATTACATGTACCTCTGAAGTCAGAGTCGGTTCGTCTGATGGCGAGAGACACTGGTAATAGGAAAAGCTAAATCACACGCAAAAATCAGACCAGTGCGCTAGAAGTAGTAACGCATGTATGGACTGAGCTTGAGATAAAAGTGAGCGAACGCACACACACACAAACAAAGAACGAGGAAGAAGTTAAAAGTGAACCACTATATGCACACGAGAAGACAAGAGAAGGGATGGTGGCTAAAAGTAACAGGAAATAAGATGACTTTAATTAAACTGTGACATCCACGACACTAAATTTCCGCAAGATGGACACACCCACAGTGGTAATTAAGTATTCTCAGTCTGATAGAAATGTCAGAGTAATATGGTGTAATCGCAGTGACATTCTCTTTACTGACCCATTCTGAGAAATTTCTGGGATCTAGGGGATTTAAATGATTAGACACGGGAGTGTATGCCTTTGTGTAATATCCCTCGAATGTAATTTTCCTGAATAGGTCAGCTAGACATCTCACAGTCTATCCAGTATACCTCATGTCACACCTTTTACAAAGAATTCATTCATTCATTCAGTAGCATGTCCTTTGCAGAACCTCCCTCACATAACAACCCTCCGGAAAACTTCTCGATCACAAGCAAGATGTCCCGCCTCCGATACACCCATCTGGAGATCATCCGACACATACTGCACCCATCTTCTCTTTGGCCTTCCTCTTCCTCTCTTCCCAGGCATATACCCATCCATTATTGTTCTTTACAAACTTTCATGACGTTTTAATTGACCAAAATATATCAGTTTTCTTTGTTTTGTCGTCTTTAATAGCCAACTCTCTTCAATGTTCAGCTCTTGAAGTATGGATGCATTTTCTTCTTTTCTTTACCCAAGATATTCTTAGAAACTGTCTATAACATCGAATCTCTGGTATTTCATGACCACCGATATTTAGGGCATCATATAGCTCCCTGGTTATATCATCTCTGACATTTCTCATTATATTTTCAGCGCATAGGTTAAACAAATAGGGTGACAGCGCACAGCCCTGGCGGACTCCTTGCTTGATGTCAAACCAATCTGATGTCTCGCCATCTATTCTATCCGCTGCTTGTTGGTCTAAATAGAGCATTTTTATGAGTTGTACAACATGTGATGGAAAGCCCATATTCCTCATGATATCCCAAAATTGTTTATGTTGTTCACAGTCAAATGCCTTTGAATAATCCACAAAACAGGATAATGGGTTTACGTTAAATTCTCTGCACTTCTCTATTATTAAACGCATGTTGAGTATGTGATCTCTTGTTCCTCCTAAATCCAACTTGAACCACGTTAATCTGTTCTTCCATTTTCTTACGAAGTCTTTGCATTATGATTTTTAGTAAAATTTTACTTGCATGACTGATCAGGGCAACAGTTCTATAGTTGGTGCATAATTTCAGGTTGCCCTTTTTGGGTATTGGAATGAAGATAGTCTTCTTCCAATCTTTTGGTCATATACCATATTTCCATATCTTTTTACATAATGCGTGATAGATTTGTATGCTTTCTTCTCCTTCCGCTTTAATTCATCACATCCTAGTGATTTATCATTCTTCAGGTTCTTTATTGCCCATAAAATTTAATCTAATGGGGGTTCTGTTACTGCTGTCATTGGTTCATATCCTCACAGTCATTCATATCATACATTCCACTGCAGTATGGGAATGCCCCGGATGCTGTGATGTCGATTCCTAGATCAATCAATCAATCAATCAATCTACTGCAGTATTCCCGCCATCTTTCTAGAATTTGTCCAGATTCTGTTAAGGTATTTCCCAACTTGTCACAGATGACATTTAACTGAGGTTGAACATATCTTGTCAATAACTTCATTTCTTTGAACATTTCGTAATCTCTTCCATTCTTATGATATTGCTCTAGTTTAATACAATAATCTTGTATATATTGGTGTCCTTTCTTGTGTTCTTCCTTATTTCTCGTGTTAAAGATTTATACTTCAACCTACTGTTATCGGTTTCCCCTTTCTTTTTCAGTTCCCTTCATTGTTTTATTAATTATAACGTGCATGTTGTAATCCATGGCTTATGTTGCTTAGTCCTGGTCTGAATTAAATCTTTGGCTGTTGTTATCAAGATATCTATAGCGTGTACTGCCAGTTCATCAGGTATCATTTCCTCTTGTACATATATTAAGACCCCAAAACGATTCCTCACTTCTACGTTGTATGCATCTGGTATTTTTGTGAGATCAAAACGAAATGACCTTGGTCCTAGGGTAAGCTTTTTGAGTTTTAATTTCGGATCTGCTTCTAATAACTGATGATCTGTATCACAGTCTGCACTTCGTAGGGTTTTTGCAGATGTAATGCTTGATCTCCATATTCTTTGTATTAAAATATAATCTATCTGATTTTTGGTAATACTGTCCGGGGACTTCCATGTGAAGAGTCTTCTTGGGTGTTGTTTGCAAAGAATAATGTATATAATATTGTACAGGAAAATTAGTCTACTGGGTTTTACAGGGAAAGTAGTTGTTCTTTTATTTTAAAGAAAAAAGCTACCCTTTGGAAATATCATCGACTGTGACTGGATGACGTACTCGTACGCAAGGCACAACATCCGATGATACTTGGATGTACCCACAACTGAGACAATCATATGTAGGCGACTATTTTTTTCACGACGATAGATCACTGGTTACCTGCGAAAATATCTGAAAGACTCTGATCTTATAATGGAGCAGCCACCGATGAAAATAATATTGACGTCCAAAATGTGCTTTAATGTAAGGATATGTGAATTGGTTGAGAGGATGTATCCAGGCAAATATGACACGAACGAAGCAACTATAGAATCGAGTATGGAATCGAGTCCTAGCAGCTTGTGGTGTGATAGAAACTGTATATTAAAAATCGGTGTGCATTCGTGGTTTTATAATATACAGAGTTACTTTAGTCTATGTTACTTATGGTGATAATGTGATCCGGGAAACTGACCGAGGTTGTGGAAATTATTATAAAGTAAATTAATAAAGGCCTGAAAGTTGTGCATTCTATTTCCTTTACATCTTATAACCATACTAGCTGACCCGGCCCGGCTTCGCCCAGACCCTGGTGGGGAGCATCTCATTTAATTCATATAAGTAGTCATATAAGTTCTCGTTCCCGTTACCGACTATCTGTCTGTCTGTCTGTCTATCTGTCTGTCTGTCTGTCTGACCCGGCCCGTCTTCGCCCAGACCCTGATGGGGAGCATCTCATTTAATTCATATAAGTAGTCATATAAGTTCCCGTTCCGACTATCTATCTGTCTGTCTGTCTGACCCGGCCCGGCATCGCCCAACTCCTGGTGGGGAGCATCTCATTTAATTCATATAAGTAGTCATATAAGTTCCCGTTCCCGACTGTCTATCTATCTATCTATCTGTCTGTCTGTCTGTCTGACCCGGCCCAGCCCATGGTGGAGAGCATCTCATTTAAATTATATAAGTAGTCATATAAGATCCTATTCCCGACTATCTGTCTGACTGTCTGTCTGTCTTGGGTAAATGGAGGAGGGAGGAGGAAGAGGGAGGTGGAGGAGGAAAGAGGAGGGAGGAGGAGGGAGGAGACAGGAGGAGTAGGGAGGAATAGGAGGGAGGAGGAGGGATTAGGAGGAGGAGGGAGGAGTAGGGTGGAGGAGGAGGCGAGGAGGAGGGAGGAGGAAGAGGGAGAAGGAGGAGGGAGAAGGAGGAGAAGGAGGGGGAGAAGGAGGAGGGAGGAGGAGGGAGGAGGAGGAGGGAGGAGGAGGAATGTGAAGGGAGGAGGAGGGAGGAGGGAGGAGGTAGAGGGAGGAGGAGGAGGGAGGCGGAGAGAGGAGGAGGAGGGAGGAGGAGGAAGAGGGAGGAGGAGGAATGTGAAGGGAGGAGGGGGGAGGAGGTAGAGGGAGGAGGAGGAGGTAGAGGGAGGAGGAGGGAGGAGGCGGAGAGGGATGAGGAGGAAGGAGGAGGGGGAGGAGGGAGGAGGAGGAGGGAGGAAGAAGGAGGAGGAGGGGGGAGGAGTGATGAGGAGGAGGGAGGAGGAGGAGGTAGAGGGAGGAGGAGGAAGGAGGAGGGGGAGGAGGGAGGAGGAGGAGGGAGGAAGAAGGAGGAGGAGGGAGGAGGAGTGATGAGGAGGAGGGAGGAGGAGGAGGGAGGAGGAGGAGGGAGGAGGAGGAGGGAGGAGGAGGGAGGAGGAGGAGGGAGGAGGAGGAAGAGGGAGGAGGAGGAATGTGAAGGGAGGAGGAGGGAGGAGGAGGAGGAGTGAGGAGGAGGACGGAGGAGGGGGAGGAGGGAGGAGGAGGAGGAGGAGGGAGGAAGAAGAAGGAGGAGGGAGAAGGAGGGATGAGGAGGAGGAGGAAGGAGGAGGAAGAGGGAGGAGGAGGAATGTGAAGGGAGGAGGAGGAGGGAGGAGGAGAAGGCAGGAGGAGGGATGAGGAGGAGGGAGGAGGAGGAAGAGGGAGGAGGAGGAATGTGAAGGGAGGAGGAGGGAGGAGGTAGAGGGAGGAAGAGGAGGGAGGAGGAGGAGAGAGAGGAGGAGGAAGGAGGAGGGGGAGGAGGGAGGAGGAGGAGGGAGGAAGAAGGAGGAGGAGGGAGAAGGAGGGATGAGGAGGAGGAGGGAGGAGGAGGAAGAGGGAGGAGGAATGTGAAGGGAGGAGGAGGGATAGGGAGGAGGGGAGGGGAAGAGGAAGAGGGTAGGAGGAAGAGTGGAGAGGAGGAGGGAGGAGCTAGAGGGAGGAGGAGGAGGGAGGAAAAGGGAGGAGGGAGGAGGAGGGAGGAGGTAGGAGGAGGAGGAAGAGGGAGGAGGAAGGAGAAGGAAGGAGGAGGAAGAAGGAGGAGGAAGAGGGAGGAGGAGGATGGAGGAGGGAGAGGGAGGAAGAGGGAGGAGGAGGAAGAGGGAGGAGGAGGAAGAGGGAGGAGGAGGAGGGAGGAGGGAGAGGGAGGAGGGGAAGAGGAAGAGGGTAGGAGGAGGGGAGAGGAGGAGGAGAAGGAGGGAGGAGGAGAAGGAGGAGGAGGGAGGAGGAGGGGAGAGAAAGAGAGAGGAGGCAGAGGGAGAAGAAGGAAGGAGGAGGAGGAAGGAGGGAGAGGAAGGAGGGAGAATGAGGAGGGGAGGAAGGAAAGGGAGGTGGAAGAGGAGGAGGAGGGAGGAGGAAAGAGGTAGGGGGAGGAGGAGGTAGAGGGAGGAGGAGGAGGAAGGAAAGGGAGGAGGAAGAGGAGGAGAAGGGAGGAGGAGGGTAGAGGGAGGAGGAGGAGGTAGAGGGAGGAGGAGGGAGGAGGTAGGAGGAGGAGGAGGGATGAGGAGGGAGAGGGAGAAGGAGGGAAGATGAGGAGGAGGCGGAGGGAGTAGGAGGGAGTAGGAGGGAGTAGGATGGAGGAGGTGGGGAGAGGAAGAGGGAGAAGGAAGAGGGAGAAGGAGGAGGGAGGAGGGAGAGGGATGAGAGGGAGGAGGAAGAGGAGAAGGGTGGAGGGAGGAGGTAGAGGGAGGAGGAGGGAGGAGAAGAGAGGAGGAGAGAGTTCGCCATTCCGAATTCATACTCGTCTAGTTCTTCCCTTCTACACGACTGTAGATAACTTCCTTACACATAAAAAGATGAATTGTTATTGATATTGCCGTGGCATGGAGGAATATCAGCAGCAGAGTTGATCCAAAAAACCAAAGACTGAGATCTACGGAGAGCCATGAACGCCTACGCCAGCCGGCACGGCACTTGATGATGATGATTGCCGTGTGACGATTCTGTGTAGTCACGTCATTTTCTTCCCTTTCCCTAGCGTTTTGGTTCGGGGATTCTTTCATCATCATCATCATATATTTACGTACGTATTTTGGGAGGGGGAGGAGGGAGGAGGAGGAAGAAGAAAAAAAAACTATGACAGTTGACAGCTCTGGAATGAAAGGAAGGCGTGTAGAAAATTTCATCTCAATCGGATGGGCCGTTCGCGAACAAATAAAGGACATACATATTTACATACATATATACATACACTTTGTTTTATAGATATAGATATACACAATCATTTTTAAGATGTGTGACATGAAGTATAGTAATCAGACTGAGAGACGCCTCATCATCATCTCATGCCTTACCAACTGGCTTACGCGTTCATGTCTCTCAACATATCACGGTCCTTGGTGTTCTGGAACAACTATGTTGATGGTATTCCTCCATACATCATTTCTTTCTACCCAGAATCATTTCTCTTTGCCTACCTATGCCTCTTTCCCCATTGATTTTTTTCCAGTTGTCACGATGTTTTTAATGTCTCTCTTCTCATCACGACCAAAGAATACTGGTTGTCTTTTTTCAAATAGTAGTATGTAGTGTTGTATTTACATTAACTACTTCCAAGCAATCGTCGTTATTTACTCTGGCAGTCCAACATTCGTCTTCTGAACTACATCTCGGTTCCTTTCAAGGTCTTCCTAATTTGTTCATCTACGATTCGTGATTCACTGCAGTGCAGGAAAATATGTTCACATAACATTTCAGTACTCTCTTCTTTACATTTAATGATAGTGACATATTGCATAAGATAATTTTCATTTTCAGAAATGCAGTTTTGCTTGTCCTATACTGCTCTTAATATTTGTCGTACATCTTCCATCAGACGTTATAATTGCCACATTTTCCCTTCCATTATTAAATCGCATATTGGTGTGATCGTTTTACTTGATATAACCATTGTTTCTGTTTTCTGGATATTCAAGGAAAGTCCTTTCGGTCCTTGAACCGATAAATGGAACCTCTAAAAGACACCACACAATAATACTGCCAACCTTTTAATAAATCATTTTATATCATCAGATTATACGGGTGTTGACGATGTGTGTGTTAATTCTTATATCCACGCTCATATTGAGAATGGAGAGTCACATAATTGCCACTTTGTGATGTGTCCATCCATAATGTGCCATGCCGATAAGCGTGGGCGGTTATGTTCTGCCATCTCACTCGATCACCAGAGTCGTGGATCATCTCCGTGTTCCTGTCTCGACGATGCCACGTGGCCAAGCCATCCAGGTATTTACTTCCCGGTCTTCCCCTTGGTCTCTTCCCTTCGATCTTGCCAGTCGTCACCAAGTTCTCCAAGTCACTTCTTCTCATATACATGCCCAAAATATTTTGACTCTCTACGTCTAATGACTCTAATCAGTTTACGATCTTCATTTGTTTCTTGAAGGACTTGTTCATTGGTTTTTCTGTCTGTCCATGGTATTCTTTGCGTTTTCCTCAGAAACCACATTTCCACAGCCATCAGATGTTTTTCAGCTTGACTGCTCATTGTCCACGCTTCACATCCATACAAAAGTACAGGTTCTATTTAACACTTTAACACTCTTTTTCTCGATTCAATTGATATCTTTTTATTGGTCAGTATGTTTTTCATCTTGCAAAAGGCTACCTTCGCAATGGCAATTCTTGTTCTAATCTCTTCAATGCATCTCCCATCAGAAGTTGTGACTGTTCCGAAATAACTGTATCGATTCACTTGCTTAAGAATATGCCCATTTACTAGTATATCACATTGTGGTATTTTCTTCTTCCCAGTGACGACCATAATCTGTGTCTTCTTAATATTCAGTTCTAACCCTAGTTGTTCACTGTGTGCAACAACCGCATCTACTAAATGTTGCAGGTACTATTCATTGTCTGCAATGAAGACTGTATCATCTGCATATCTAATGTTATTGATGTATCGTCCCCCAATGTTGATTCCTTCCATATCTTCTATATTTCTGAAAGTATTTTCACTGTACAGGGAAATAAGATCTGGAGACATTACACATCCCTGTCTCACACCTCTTTTAATAGGCTGATATTGACCTACATCGTTATCAATTCTGATGGCAGCTTGTTGTTTCCAATATATGTTTTTTACAAGTCTAAGATCCCATAAATTTGTAGATCTTCAAGCATCCTTATCATGTCGACATGTCTCACTTTATCGAAAGCCTTTGTGTAGTCAATAAAGCAAAGATATAGATCTTTGTTTACTTCTATAGAACGTTCAACTACTGTTCTCAGTATATACACAGTATTTACTGTGCCCTTGCCTTCTACAAATTGTTCTTCTCCTATTTCGAGTTGTATTTTCTTCCTAACGCTTTGCATGATAATTCTCAGCAGAATCTTCGTGATGTGGCTGATTATACTAATTGTTTGATGTTGATCGCATTCCATGGCTCCTTATTTCTTCGGGATTGCAAATATAGAATTACATAATTCAGGAGGTATATCTCCTTAAAGGTATGTTGCGTTCAGCATTCTGGTGGCGTGGTCTATTCCATATTCTTCTAACGCCTTAATCATTTCTATTGTGATTTTATCTGTGCCCGGAACAGCTCTGACTATATATGTCTTCCGGGTACAACGAACAGCACATGTCCGAATCGAAAGCTCACTGAGTGGATACTGTCTGCAGACCGGCCTGGTTTGCGCGGGGAGCGGCCCGTAGCGAACGAAATGCCCAATATACTGAAGTGAGGAATTAAAGCAGCCATGAGCAGGACGTGGCGATTCCCTCGGTGAGTCTAGCACCAAAGCACTATTTGTCGGCTCTGCAACTATGGAAGCCGCCCTTGATGGCGGAAAATGCCATGATCTGTCCCTGCCTTCTCTTGAGGACTGATCATGAAGTTTCTGACCGTTCTATCTTGACCAGCTGGGATGTGGATGGCACCACAAATGTGAGAGTCCCCGAGGAAAGCTAACCTGGTCAAAAACGCATGCAAAAGTCGGATGTGTTGGCCTAAGCGTCTAGGCCCAAGGTTACATAACAATACACCTCAAATACATCTGAAAGAGCACTCCAGTCGAACGCTGAAGAAGAAGAAGAAGATTCCGATGATCATATTGTTCTTCTCTTGTATCATCATAAAGGTCTTTCACATAATGTGACCACGAATGTAAAATCTTATCTTTTTCTATTATGATTTTGCCATCTTTGGTTTTTAGGCAAGCCGTTGATGTGTGTGTTCTTTTGTTAGTGATGTCATTAATTCGTTTGTGCATTAATTTGGAATTCCGGGTGTTGTGTTGTTTTTCGATTTCCTTGCAATTTTCCTCAAGCCATTTTTCTTTTGCTTTTTTGCATAGCTTCCTAATTTTCCTGTGCATCTCTTCATATTTTTCCTTGTTATTTTTGTTATTTCTTCTTACTTCCATGAGCTTTAAGATGTCTTCTGTCATCTATTTCTTGCGTCCTATTATCTTTATTTTTGGGATGGTTGTTTCAGCAGCTTGGCTGATTGATTTCTTTAATATTTCCCATTGGTCACTGACGTCTTGAAATAATATTTCCATGTCGGACAATGCATAGAATCTATTCTTTACCTCTACGGTGAATTTATCTTTTATTTCCTCGCGCTTCAGTGCCTGTAGATCAAATTTTGTGTTTCTTGGTGAATATTTGACTTTCTTCAATTTTTTACGTAAATTGCTTAAGATTAATCTATGGTCGCTGTAGCAGTCTGCGCTTGGTATAGTTTTAAGGCATTTCGAACTCTTCTGTTGATGAGAATGTAATCAATATGATTTCTGATCTTATGATCAAGACTCCTCCATGTACATAATTCCCTTTGGTGCTGTTGATACCAGGTGTTTCCAATAATCAAATCATGCTCTTTTACCCACTGTACAATGATGTGTCCATTCAGCGAGAATCAATACTTTTTGGATGCAAAGTTTAATTAAGATCAACTTATTTCCTGTTACTTTTATCCTCTCTCTCTCTCTCTCTCTCTCTCTCTCTCTCTCTCTCTCTCTCTTTCTCTCTCTCTCTCTCTCTCTGTCTGTCTGTCTGTCTGTCTGTCTCTCTCTCTCTCTCTCTCTCTCTCTCTCTCTCTCTTTCTCTCTCTCTCGCTCTCTTGTATTGACAAGCAAGTTCATATAATAGTTATTTTTATCTCTTCCTCAGTCTGATATTGCACTATTTAGTTATATTTTTTCCGATTTCAAACTTCCGCTCATTATTGCTACATCCGCCCTTCATCTTTTATTCCTTTGTTAACACTCCAGTGATGGTTTAATGTTCATTTATTTTCTTCTCTTTTTTGTTCTTAAATGAAGAGACGACAAATTTTTCACAAACTCCCCGCCATTATTTCGGGTACTTTGTAACAAGTCTGAGCTATAAATATCTTTACTGTGACTCCCAGCTTGGGTGTTAAAATTGAAAACAAGGTATCAATCGTCCCATGGCAGATACTGCCATTGTGATGTGAAGTGTTACACATTCTATGACACAATATAATTAGATGGGGTACCCATCTCCCTTCATCCACGCCTTTCGTTTCCACACAAACGACAGAAAATTTAGAAAATTATCCCGTACCAATTTATATGATAGGGAAACTGCGATTCACAACTCCCCGACATACAGAGTCGTGGGTTAGAAATCAGCCGCCAATGATTTAGAAGCAGACAGCTTTGCGTTGATTTTAAATAGTATGAAGTGTCGAGCGTTAAGTTAACAGTTAGTTACATATCCTTTACAGGACGTCACAGTCAACCCCATCATTTTTTTTTACTGTTTGTGATTTCTGGCACGTTTACGTTCCGTAGTTTGCCATTGCTTTCTGACCAACCGGCACTCATTTCATTTTATAAAACCCAACGCAAGGTAGTCTGCTCCTAAATCGACGTGTTCCGAACGCGGTATCTGGGATTACAAACTGCGACAGTAACCCCTATGTCGCGGAATCACTGTGGTTAACGATAAGATGATTAAATAACAGAGACAGCCTGTTTTCACAGCTGCAATTGTTGTTACAAGTGGAGAAAAACTCAAGTCGGATCAAAGTAAACTAAAAGTCTTTTAGAGTTCCCTAGGAAACGGGAAATGTCGGCCTGTTGTTTTGGTGAATTGCGAGATGAAGGGACAGACGGTTGCTTTAGTTGTGGAAAGGGGAGACGAAAATTCCTGTGAAGTTAGGGACGGATTGTCTGTCCCTGAAAATACCTGTTGTTGACAGGAGAATGACGTCACTCGGACAATCTCTGACTGTAGAAAACATAAATTCTTTTGCCACCAGTGTGAAGAATGGAATTGGGCTATACAGAAGTGTTAGCTGGCTCGATTCTAGTGTTGAATAGATTCGCATGTGTTATGTATCAATTAACATGTGTCTTTTATGGCAAATTGTGAATTCGATTCCGGGTTGAGCCAGGATTGCATAAGGTATTTGCGGGATAGAATCTAGCTGTAAATAATGTGGAATAGCTTAGTGATAGATAGAGTTTAGAACTCTATCATAGTGTTGTTGCGTTGTGGTTAGGTAGTCAAGGAGTATCGGCGACAGTAGGCAATCGCATTGTTAAAATTAACTAGTGTGAGAAGTCAAGTAGCTCAGCTGGTTGGAAATAGTGAAATGGGATGATGTTTGGAGAGATTGAGGATGGTTGGGGGATAGGGGAAATGTCCAATGGTGGGATCTTCCAGTGGGGTCTACTGGGGTTCTACACTTTACATTTTGCTCTGTCCTTGCCCTATCCTACCTCAGACCGAGGTGATGAGCGCCTCTGCCCATGACAGAGTTGGTTCACTGTCATGTATCTGAGTGAGGCGATCGGCTGCAAAGAAAGAAAGCTGAATCATCACAGTTTACTATTATGGAGAAATTAGTGCAAGAAGATCTAATCAGCGGCTTTTGCACTGGGCCCATGAGACAAAGGGTCGGAAAGAACATGGCTCGGTTGAGCCTTCTTAGTGATAGGGATCACGGAAGTTGAGAGGTATTATTTTGCCACACGACATGTGAAAAGACCAATAGGTACTGTTTTTCCACATCACATGGAAACAGAAAAATAGTATTTATTTTCCCACATCACATGGGAAAAGAACATTAGGAACTGTTTAGGAAATTATTAGATTCCTGTGAGACGGTAAACAATAACAGTGTTCTTGTGAACAGTAGAAACTTTAGAAATGAATTACATTTATTTCAAGGAACAGTGTTTTAGTGTTCTCACTAGGCAAGGATGTTATAAGTCTCAGAAGAATAGGGACATGTAATAACGGTGTGTGATCTATTCAGGATCAGTGTCAGACTGTGACCAGGTATTTGAGTTATCAAACACCTACCGGAGGAAGTCAACATTTAGCAGGAGGGACACATCATTTGGTGAGGTTATCATGTACTGAATGATGATGTGGTGTGATCCTTTCCGGGATGATCGGGCTGTGCTCCTGAGCTGTTCGGTCTGAGTCTGCAGACACACTAGAGTATACGACATACAATCTACACATACACTTCTCACATACATACAATTTTCTTTATTAAATTAATTTGTGATTAATTTTTAGAAGCTACAGTTGTTGAGTATGTTGTTTTTGGAAAGTGTGAGAGGGGGCATGATCCAGTGGTGAGTGAGGGAGAAAGAGGTATCCATTGACTGACGGAGTGTTGTGGACGGAATCTGGTGGATTCTCCAGAATAATGATTTGGGTTAAATATAATGTGGGTGTTGATTCCCCTCACTCCAGGGACGACACAATAAATAAATCCACGACACCCTACACCACAGCGCCAGTGGACGTTAAGAGACCAATGGCAAAACTACAGAGCTAACATTTCCTAGTAAATTACAAACTACAGAACTAACATTGCCTAGTAAATTACAAACTATAGAACTAACATTGCCTAGTAAATTACAAACTACAGAACTAACGTTGCCTAGCAAATTACAAACTACAGAACTAACATTGCCTAGCAAATTACAAACTACAGAACTAACATTGCCTAGCAAATTACAAACTACAGAACTAACATTGCCTAGTAAATTACAAACTACAGAACTAACATTGCCTAGTAAATGTAGGAGTTGATTACTAACTAAATTACAAACTATAGAACTAACATTGCCTAGTAAATTACAAACTACAGAACTAACGTTGCCTAGCAAATTACAAACTACAGAACCAACATTGCCTAGCAAATTACAAACTACAGAACTAACATTGCCTAGCAAATTACAAACTACAGAACTAACATTGCCTAGTAAATTACAAACTACAGAACTAACATTGCCTAGTAAATTACAAACTACAGAACTAACATTGCCTAGTAAATTACAAACAGCTAATAAATACCGGAGTTATGGTTTATTACAAACACCTAATAAATGTAGGAGTTGATTGCAACGTCCTATAAAAGACATGCAACTAACTTTAACCAATCATATTTTATTTTTGCTCTCGCTCGCTTTGAACTCCTGGGTAGTCCGTACACACTACTTCCAGTAGCGCTGGACTGAAATGTTGCGTGTGGATTAGCTCTCCCTATTAACAGTTATCGCTATCAGGCAAATCCACTTCGACTTCAGAGGCACTTGTAATTTACGTCCCCAATTCAAGGACGAGAGGTCAATATTTTTGTCAAATTGTCTGGTGTAGGTAGGGGTGAACCCCTTACTTCAGCATCAGCGCATCGGATGTTTAAGAACACGCGTTCTTATTCATTCGGCCATGCTGACCTCCTAACTAATCATTGTTGGAGAAATAAGAGTCTGTCATTGATGGGGACTGAAAGCAGTACACTATCTTAATAATAAAGTGCATCATCACAATCCTGGCTGGCTCATCGATACCGAAAGTGATATTGATAGCATGCCTTGACTGACAGCCGCAGGCTGGGTATCTTCACTATAGTGAAGTGGTATCACATGTTGTGACTGGCGAGCAACTTTCCCGCTAGAGTAACCGCATTTGAATGCAAATTAGGGATGCTGGAAATTATTGTCTTCGCTAATTTAGTTTTAATCCCGAGAGATTAACATTTGAAAATCCCCAGTAACAAATGACATCTGTTTTCACTTCCTTTGATTATGCATAAAAATAGATTCGAAATCAATTTTCAGTGTTCGATAGTTGTCAAAAATAAACACATAAATCGTTTGCCACCATATAAAAGAGGATGTCGTAGACGATGGTACCTGCAAAAAGATTATACGTTGAGGCTGTCAATAGACAAAGTAAAACGTAAAAGCTCTGTTTAAACTCATCAAATCACTGTGCGACATCCACATCAGGTTTAACAATGATCAGCTTTGTCACTTTACTATCAGTAGCTATTACTGCAGGTACGTATAAACATAAATATATACACATGTTCTATTTAATTATTGTAGTAATAATTAGAAAATATAAGTCATCATTATTGTTTACTTGATCCGACTTTGTTTACCAATTGTGTGTTATAATAATAAATAACTAACATATATGTGTATTCATAGATTTAAATGGAAACTAGTGGCTAGCACGCTCGCATAGCAGCCCGGTTGTCGTGTGTTGGAATTCGCTTCAAGGCTTGTTTAATTGACCTGGGCTCATAGGTCCTTCCAGCCGACAATGGATACCAGGACATTTCTTAGGAAGTAAAGGCTTCCACGTCGTCCCTTGAGTGTTTGATTGTCTACAAACTCCTCCTCCCTTTTTTCCTCGTGAGGGGGAAAGTATAGATGTTATATTAATACGTATTACAACATTTTAATTTTGACCCGACGCCCCGCCCCTCTCTTCCCCACCCCAGAAATAATGCAAATAACTAAGTTTCATCTTCAGCTTCATATGAAGACGTAAAGAGATTTTTTTATTTAATCCTACATCAATCATAGGAAAATTCCACGACAGTTTAAGAATTAACCATGTTCATAAAATGCTTTATTTTCTTAACTTAATTTTTCAGCCAATGTGATGTCAATGCCAACATCTAATCCTGATCTTCAAGAGATTGCTGCTATAACAACCCAGGCCATTCCAGCAGCGGAGAACGATGAAAGCGATCTTCTCAGAGTTATCTCTGACCAAATGATGGAAGCAATACATGCTATAAACACAATACTAAATCTCACAACTCAATGGGTAAGTTAAAGGTTATTATTTTTACATTACAAATGAATGGTTTAATCTTCTGCTTTGAAGTGGATGCTGGGCAGTGAATAATAAAATTATAAAGTTATATTATTATATTTACATCACAAACATATGGTCTGATCTTCTGTTGTGAAGCCAATGTGGGGCCAAATTATCAAGAAAGTGAAGATGGGGTGTTTGAGACCTCTGTTGAGAATATAGACCAAAACAATGTCGAACTATTGACATTATAGTTCTAACAAGATCATCCATCACAACCGTACGGAGTAAATTTATGGAACTTTTCAATAGAAGTAAAAGCAATGTAAAGTAATGGACTCCCTTCTCATGCCATGAAGTGTATTAGAGATATGGTGCTTTCGCCATATGTTAGTCCACTCGGCGGGTACTTCTTTGGTCTTCTGGTCATTTTCATGACGGCTGCCTTAAATTTGCTGGTAACCGTTTCAGGCTGGGGCGATGTAGGAGACAAAAGTCAGTGAATACAAATCCGGACAGGCCACATCAGGCTGAAATACCAAGTGTGGTAAAAATTAAAGATAGAAGATTCTGACGAATGTAACTTTGAAACTGGTAAAATTACAACTAAGCATTTGTTGCAGTACTGTCCAACATATGTAGAACACTAAAAAAAATGTATTTTTGCTAACACCCGCTCCATTTCAAGACAAAATCCACGCCAATGTCTGCAGCCTACCAAACCCGTCAAGAAGAAATAATTACAATCAAGCAATAGTAAGCAAAAGAAAGGACTCTTTTGCATGCTTGCTTGCTCTTAAGACGAATGCCCCGTTCAACCACCAACTATATCGATTCCGTTGATAGTGTATCTATCGCTTCGTCTTTCGTAAATATAGATGCGTATATATGCTTCCTTGAGAAAGTTTGAATGGCTGCAATTGTGTTCGTTTCATCCTTGTGGTTTTACACGTCTGGACAGAGTCGCACACTTGTTATAGCCTGACATAATTGTGTACCCACCACGTCATATGATGTTGTTTCCTTCAGGGATGATTACCAGCCGTTATCCTTCCACCAGCTATGTCTTGTGTTTTTGTGTCTTCTTTGTCATCTTGTGCATGCCTTGAGGTGTATTCTTATTTTGTGCTAACAGAATACTTCTATTACACACAATCGGCATCGGTAGATGAGGTGGTCAGTATTATGCATGTCGCCTTAACTTTCAAGAACATGTCCAGGTGCCCAATTATGGGATGTTTACAGGAGACAGGCAGACACACGTACACACGAACACACGCACGTTCATAAACACACACACGGGAACATACATAACTGCATACATACTTACATCATTTGCACAAACTCTCGCAGTTATTCAATAACATACAAATACACACGCCCTCGCATACACTGCATGCATGCATACATACACAACCCAAACATATACACATACATACACAAATATACACACATACACATATACATACACACGCACATACACACATACACACATATACACACACACATACATACACATACCCACACATACCCACACACACACACACATACATACACACACTTATACAAACATACACAAACGCGCTCATACACACACAAACATACACACACAATACACACTCATGCATGCACACACACACACATACAAACACATACACATACATGCATATACACATACATACACACATGCACACATATACACACGCACAGACATACACACGTCCACATACACATCATTGGCACCTTGCCGTCTTGACAGACGATAGTTTGTGCTTTAAAAAGGCATAATAACTTTTAAATATGGCGGTAGCGAGTGTGACTGATAAGGCCAATTTGCGCTGTAAATGTCCGTTCACAGTGGGTGCATCTGAACACGTGGTCATTTCCACCATCATGCACCATCTTACGTCTCAAACGCTCGGTGTATGACTTATCTGCAATAATTGTCTCCTTTGTCTTTATTCCATTTCTGATGTTTGCCCTCAATGCAACACGTTCAGCGGCGACTTGCTCCCAATGTGCATTATCAATGCCTGTATCAATCATGTCCCGCTTACACACATCTTTGTATCGTAGTAGAGGCCGACCCTGAGATCTCTTACCCATCTGTAATTCACCAAGAAAGATGTCCTTTGGTATTCTACCATCATCCATCCTCCTAAGATGTCCTATCCATCTAAATCTACGAAGACTGAGCATGGAAGAAACTGTCACACAACCTGATCTTTCCAATACTTCAGTATTTGTGATTTTGTCTTGCCACTTAATACCAAGAATTCTTCGCAGACACCGCATATGAAAGCTGTTTAAATGTTTCTCTTGGTGTGAGTAAGTTGTCCAGGTTTCACTGCCATAAAGAAGAGTACTAAGGACACAGGCTTGATAGACAAGGACTTTTGTTTTGGTAGTAAGCTTCCTGTTCTCCCAGACTCTTTTTCATAACCTGTTCATTGTTGTTGCTGCCTTACCAATCCTGATGTTGATTTCCTGATCGAGGGATAATATGCTATTTACCACTGATCCTAGATATGTAAAATGGTCTACTACCTCTAGTTCGGCGTCGTCAACAAAGATTGATGGTACCCCATGTGCACCTTGTGACATAATCTGTGTCTTATTTTTGCTAATTGTTAAACCAAATTCAGAACAAGCATTGGAGAATGCAGATAGTAGACATTGCAATTCTTCCTCAGAGTGGGTCGTAACTGCAGCATCATCTGCAAAAAGCAACTCTCTGATCAGTACCCTCCTAATTTTGGTCTTGGACTTCAATCTCTGAGCATTGTAAAGGCCGCCATCTGAGCGTGAGTGAATGTATATACCACCATCCTGATCACGAAAGGCATATTTCAGTAGAAGTGAAAAGTATATTTCAAAGAGGGTGGGAGCTAGTACACAACCGTGCTTAACTCCACTCTTGATTTCAAATTCTTCAGAAGTTGCACCATCAAACTTGATTATACCCTTCATGCCTGTGTGGAACGATTCCACAATGGACAGAAGAGTTGGTGGGCAGCCAATCTTCTTTAGTGTCTTGAACAGACCCTCACGACTGACCAAATCAAGTGCCTTTGTGAGGTCGATGAAGGCAATAAACAGCGGTTGATTCTGTTCACGGCATTTTTCTTGCATTTGTCGCAATGAGAATATCATATCAATGGTAGACCGGTTCTGTCGAAAGCCACACTGTGATTCGGGGTAGACTTGATCTCCTAGGACTTGAAGTCTGCGCAGAACAATTCTGGCATATACTTTTCCAACAATACACAGAAGTGAGATACCCCTATAATTGTTGCAGTCGCTCCGATCGCCCTTATTCTTGTACAGCATTATGATGCTTGAATCTTTGAAATCCCGTGGGACTTGTCTTTCTCGCCAGCATAGCTCTATTAGCTGGTGGATCTGTAGAGTGAGTGTGTCTTGCCCACTCCTGATAACCTCTATTGGAATCCCATCCTTTCCTGGAGCCTTGCCAGATGCAAGTTCATTTATAGCACACTTAACTTCTGTTATGGTGGGAAGTGTGTCCAGGTGGTCAAGAGTTGGTAGAGCCTCTATGGCGTTGAGGGAATCATCCGCTAGTTTGGTCTCACTTGACTAAAGCTCCAAATAGTGCTCTACCCATCTGTCCTTCTGCTGTTTCTTATCAGTGATGATTTCTCCAGTCAAGGTTTTTAATGGTGCACTTCTTTTGATCACTGGACCACAGGCTTTCTTTATTCCTTCATACATGCTTCTTATGTTTCCCTTATCACTTGCGATTTGAATGGACTCACATAACTTGATCCAATAATCATTTGCACACTGTTTGGCAGCCTTTTGCACATCCTTCCTAGCGTGCCTTAGCTCACTCACATACACATACCCACCCATAAACACATACGCACACACTACACACGCACACACACACACACAGTGGAGTGTGAGAGCTGTCGACCAGACAGATTATTGTTGTTTATTGCCTGCACTCTGCGGCGATAGGCAGACTATCTCATCGGTAGAGACAATGGCTATGGCCACCGACTAGTACAGTCATTGCCTAGAGGGAAAGCAATGGCAAACTATCTTCTGCAAAACTTGCCAAGAAACCTAACAACCATGGTTCTAACAGCAGGAAATATTGCAAAGCACACGCGTTTGGCGATCACGATTAGCCATTGTTCATTCACCAACGTTAGCATTCTTTGTGTGCACGGGTTCTATTCCACGACTAACTGTATTCGGATATAACTGTCTAGCCAGCAACTGCTTTCTGTATAAGATATGCACATTGACACACGTGGATCAAAGCTGAAATAGAAGCATATATTAACAGAAATGATACCATGATCGACGCCTATAGAGTAGGTACATACTTGGCAGTGATAGCGTCTATTTGGTAAAGTGATGATGACACACCTACCGAGGGTTCAGAGCGTTAGACAATCAATCCTCCAGTGAAACCTTTCGTTTACTTTTTTTTGGAATATCAAAGCAATGTGTGTGTGAATTGTGTGTGTATGTGTGTGTGTGTGTGTGTGTGTGTGTGTGTGTGCGTGCGTGTGTCTGTGTGTGTGTGTGTGTGTGTGTGTGTGTGTGTGTGTGTGTGTGTGTGTTTCCATACAATACTACGCCGCCTAACATTCCTTTATCCCTATAATCCCTATATAACACTTGAAGATAACAAAAAGAAACAAGAAAAGATTTATTGTTAATCTGTGCAATTCGTTTCTGCAGACAGACGTGATGGGCCAGAGCAAGGAAGCCTACTGTGCTGAGAAGACATCTACTATCGTGATTCCAGCAGTTTATCATGACAGCCTTAGTGATATTCAGGTAATTATCGTGTGCTGCCATTAGACGAGTTTAATCAAGTAAATAAAAGCGATTTGTAGCATCACGGCAAATAACGACCTACTTCATAGCTTCATTGATTGTATAAAGGTTTTCGAAAGAGCAAGACACATGATAAAAATTACTGCACGTCACTCACCATACTGACGGAAAAGACCTTAGACTTGTAAACTATATATATATATATATATATATATATATATATATATATATATATATATATATATATATATATATATATATATATATATATATATATATATATATATATATATATATATATATATATATATATATATATATATATATATATATATATATATATGGGAGTCTCTGTGGCGAAGTGGTCAAGCCGTTTGACCCGTGCTCCGAAGGTTGTGGGTTCGATTCCGGGCCGCGTCCTTCGGTTTACGAGTTAAATGTTTCGGAGACTCCTGTGGGTCGTCGCTAAAAGCTACGGAGTTCGTGCTTTGTGCGACGCTTTCCGTGCTGCGGAAAGAGACCGAGCAATATGGGGTAAAACCCGGTGCAATGAAGTCGACCCTGTCGACTTTTAAGCGACTTTTATATATATATATATATATATATATATATATATATATATATATATATATATATATATATATATATATATATTCATTGGCACTTTTCAGTCTTAACAGACGATAGTTTGGTACACTGTGCTTCAAAAAGGCTAAATAACTACAACCCATGGCGGTGGCGAATGTGACTGATAAGGCCAATTCGCACAGTACATGTTCGTTCACAGTAGATGCATGTGAAAAAATGGTCATTTACACCATCATACACCATCTTACGTCTCCCACGCTCTATGCGTGCTTTATCTGCAATCATTTTCTCCTTTGTCTTTAATCCATTTCTGATATTTGCCCTCCATGCAACACGTTCAGCGGCGACTTGTTCCCAATGTGCATTATCAATAATCAAATAAGTGCATAATCAAATTTTATTTTATATATATATATATATATCAGCGATGTCAGGGATGTATGTTGTCCCCCTATTTGTTTAACCTGTACGCCGAAAATATAATGAGAAATGTAAGAGATGATATAAATAGGGAGCTATATGATGCCCTGAATATCGATAGTCATGACATACCAGAGATTCGGTATGTTGATGATACAG
>OY992877.1:99549016-99599016 GCA_963921405.1 Cepaea hortensis | reverse complement strand
TATAAAGACTCCAGGCCAGTAATTGGTGAATGAGTTCCACTCGTGGTTTTTTAAATGTTATGTCCTTCGAGGACTTTGCGATTAACCCCATGCTGATTTTCTGGGTGAATGTACGTTCACTGGCATTGTTTTCTGAACATGAGAAGTCAACGCCCAAGTCCAACTTATACCGATGTAGATGTTGAACCACCTACATCGCCATTGGCGCACGGGAAGTTTAAGAGCGAGCGTTATTATCCTTTCCACCACTTCGACGTCGCCTTCGCGCTCAGAATGTGTTAATAATATTAATTTTAGAATTTTATATGTGAACTTTTACAAGGAAACTATACGATCACAAGTTAATGTAGCTACATCCAACTATCTGTAGATATTGTGTTAAGCCTATCTATATATAAGAATTGTATTACTCTATATCTTCTTCCAACAGAATGTACGTCTGCGAGCTCTTCTCCAGATGTCGAACTATGCTAATTACTTAAAGAGTCTAGGAAACAGTGCTACAGACTATGCATATGTCACGACACTATTATTTGATCTTAAGAGGAAAATAAACAACATTGTTTTCACGCTTGGAGAGCTCTTGCCTAATGTACCCCGAGAAGACATAACTTTGTACACAGAAGAAAATGTTAGTGGACACGTAATAACAGCACCACAGACTACAGCAGCCGACAGGCGAAGTCTCTGTTACTGTGTTCTGAAACTGATGCTTAGTGATTCCCAATCCACGCTGAAATCGGTTGGGACAAACGCTATTGCTAATTAAATAAATGGTAGTCTGTTATTGTAAAGAAACGACGCATAGTGTGGGCATTTTAAGAGAAAGCTTTATTTTCGTAATTGTACTAGACAATTTCTTTTAATATATATATATATATATATATATATATATATATATATATATATATATATATATATATATATATATATATATATATATATATATATATATATATATATATATAATTTTATAGAATTTGGAGCAATGTATTATATTATAACTTTGAACTATTGTAAATAATATTTGTCTTTATAATTATAAAATCCGAAAATGGTTAAACTAAGATTAATCTTCAAATGTTGTAATAGTATCGAATATTGTGTTCTGCTTTCCTTTAATATTTCTTTATTCCAGAAAATTTACAATAGTATATTTATCGCACACTTAAAGGGTATTACCTTTTTTTTTTTTTAAATTTATATGCATTTGTGGTGTTTATTGTTGAAGATTTTTATATCACATTGATATTTCTTAAAATTATGAAATGCCCCACCGTCAGTCATCGCTCTTTTTGAAATAAGAATCTTTATTCAAGAACTTTTTCGACTAAAGAAGCAATGTGAGTTACGTTGACACTATATTGTTATCCTTTACAAATGTATAAGCTTTCTAAGACAGGTGTATTAGTACATTTTAGACAGGCATTAATAATAATTAAATTTAAAATGTTGAATGTTTTACAAATGAGGCACACAATCGTACTTACTTTCACCAATATCGCACCAATGGTGCTTTTAACAAAGAGAATCACAATCTGAAGAAAAGCAAAAGCATCGTGCGCTCTACGCTGATGAAAGTTTTAACGACATCTACATGTGTAATGTGACACATGTGTGTTAAGATATACTCATCAATGTTCAATTTTGCAAACATAATTGTGCAGTATATACAATTATATTTATTTATTTATAATTATATTTATTTTTTTCCCAACTCTTTGAACGTTACTAACAAGATGGGTTAAAATACTATTTTTGCATATGAATGCCATTCTTTTTTTAACAACAGTTTTCATTTTTTTTTTAATTATTAAAACATGCTTGTTTTAATTGAGACTGTGAAATGCTAGAACAGAAATATGTAAGTACTGAAGACCAGAAAAGAATGCTATTGATAATAAAATAGAGAAATAGACCATGCCTGCAATAAAAAAATATCCCGATTGAAAATTTCCGATGAAAAGACAGCATACTCGTAGTTGTGACTAATTTTGTTCCTCGATGGAAATCCATATTTTATTGTTGTATGTGAGAGGTTTTGGTAAATATTTTGACATTTATCCTTTACTCTAATGATATTAAAATGTTATGACAGTCATTTACATGTATCGATGCATTCAGGTAACTGCGCATTATATAACATTATATAAAATACCGTATACTTTCTTATGTTGATGCCCTCCGTATTTTGTTAGGCCGTCGCTTCTCTGCAATATAGCTAAGATAAAAGTGTACATTTATCTGCGCTTGATTTGGCCAGGGTGCAGAAGCGGTCATCTAAATTGCAAATTCGAATCACCAAATCATTGACCACTAAGACTGGCAGACTGGCCTCGTTGGACCACAATGTGCACATAGTGGGACTAAGAGGCCTTTTAAACTAATTTCGTTAGGCCGCTGTTTGTTGTCTTCACGAAGAGCATCTTTTCTTGAAGCATTCATAAAGCGTGTCTTCACAAGTTATTGAAAACACTTTCCCGTAGGGAAAAAAGTCCACTCCTGTAGCTCATATTGAGCGCTTTTGAAATATGTAAGTTTTAAAAACAATTATTATATACTGATTTTTGTTGTTTAAATCATGTCCTTTTACAACGTGCTAACTACACAGATTAGACCTGTATTATCGATTGGTTATAATATGAACAGAGTATTAATTTTTTCATAATTATCTGCTTGCCAGGATGTATACTTTCTATGGATTAAAATATGCAGAAACGTGGTTACATTTCATGATTATAGACATTTTGCTTTGAGATGGTTTCCTAGCAAATGTAAAGCTCCAGATTGGGAGGTATTTAAGAAGGATTTCAGTACAGGCAGGTCAAACCTGTAATATCTTTAATGAAATTACGTACATTTGTCCATAGAAACAGAGGTGAAGATGTTCGACATCACACAATCCAACATAGTTTCTGAGAGGTTACAAATGTTGTAGTATATCTTGCAGACTTCTAAAGTTGACAAAAACAGAAAACAAACAAAAGAAAGACAAAGGCGAAAAATCAAAATAAAATACTAAATGAAAACAAATTTGCCATCTTACTATTTACATCAACCCTTTTATGTAATCAAGTGTTACTGGAAATGTTAACTGTTCTCATTGATCTATGCAATTATATTATGTCTCAGATTTCACATATTTCTACATGGTAATTATCACTATTTATTTTATTATGTTTTTAAATGTTGTATTTTCGTTGGATTAATAAATATTACGCTCGCTCGTTGCCTCTTAATATTCTTCTATATATTCATCAAATGTTACTGTTGTGATAATGTATTTGTTAATGCACTAGCTTGCCGACACTTTAATTAAAGGATTAACTGCTAAAACATCCGGCATGCTGATGCCGAAGCAGCGGGTTCAGCCTCTAAACCGATCGGTTAGTCAAAAAAGTTGACTTCTTGTCCTCAACGTGGAGACGTAACTTGCAAGAACCTGTGAAGTAGGAGTGGTTTTCCCTGAAGACAAGGGACACACGTTCTGGGGAAATCTAATTCACACGCAAAACTCAGTCAGTGCATTAGAAGTAGCAGCTCGTGTATAGACTACGCTTGAGTTCAAAATGAGAGAACAAAAAATAAATCTCCTCAGTACTCACGGAACTGTTTCCTGAACACAAGCATAGATACTAGTCAGAATTACAGCCCGGTTACATCAAAATATGGTGCACACACTCCTCCTGACCACAAGCATAGATACTAGTCAGAATTACAGCCCGGTTACATCAAAATATGGTGCACACACTCCTCCTGACCACAAGCATAGATACTAGTCAGAATTACAGCCCGGTTACATCAAAATATGGTGCACACACTCCTCCTGACCACAAGCATAGATACTAGTCAGAATTACAGCCCGGTTACATCAAAATATGGTGCACACACTCCTCCTGACCACAAGCATAGATACTAGTCAGAATTACAGCCCGGTTACATCAAAATATGATGCACACACTCCTCCTGACCACAAGCATAGATACTAGTCAGAATTACAGCCCGGTTACATCACAATATGGTGCACACACTCCTCCTGAACAGGCGCTACGCACTCCTCTCTCTTATGAGTTTCGAGAGGGAACGGAGAGCTTTGTAATACAGCCCGCGTGGAAACTACTTTGTTTTGCACAGAATCCTGAGAAAATCCCATAGATGCGAGCCCCTTTCTGGGCTCATAACTTAAAATATACATCGGACTTGAAATTCCCAGACGATTTAAAACCAACCAATTTAAATGGTTTATGCCTTTCTTTTTGACTGGCATAGGAAACAGCTGAACAATCAAATTCAAGATGAAATGACAGATACCGATGTTCTCTTGCGGGCTAGCAAGACAGGGCACCCATGATAGGCTGTGCAAAGTGCATCCAGGATGGACCTACATTCTTGATAGTACGCCAGAAACGATCGGCTACCAAAGACAATCAATGGCGAACTTTATTAGGCAAGCAAGTCACTGGAAGCCAAAATAAGCTACATGAACGCACTCTGCGGGCCTCAATGATTATTGGTCATGAAACGAGGATAATACTGCTCTAAAGTTCTAACTGAGCTCTATCTGTATTTAGATCGCTTCTGACATGGTGGAGGTACAATAGTTACGAAAGTTAAGAATCAAGGTAATTCAAATATTTCCGCCAGATCAAGTGTGGTTGCTCTTCTGACTTCAATAGACGCTTCAAAGCTCAAATGGTCACCACAGAGCCTACATCGCGACAGACAGATTGCAATATGCTCCTTTTCAACAACGATGCACAAACAACAAAAATGTATACCAGCAAGAGCTTATTTTGCCGCGCATTCTTAAAATACACCACTTCAGTAGCTAAGAAACAAATAAACCAAAATGTACCCAACTTCACTTAGAGTACCTGCTGTAATTGATGACCTCAAGTCCAGATTAGGTAAAACATATAGCTCTCATGAAGACGGAAACTACTGACAATATTCAAGATCTGAACATCGAGAAAAAAAACAGCATCATCAAAATTGAAATACTTTGGCCATATTAAAATTCACAGTGACTGGAAAAGAAAAGTGATTGAAAGCAAGTTGCAGGAAGAAAAGGCAAGGATTAACCAGCACGAAGACGGACTCAGGACACTGCAGAAACCTTGGGCATGAGGCTGCATCACACACAATAACTGGCAGGGGATGGAATAAGTTTTCAACGGGGCATGATGAGAGCAACGTTCTGCGAGGAATTTGCTACATGATGATGAGATACTCCGTATTTCACACTGGTTTCTATACAATTCATTTTTGGTCATCTGTACGTTGACATGTGGTGGAATTTTAATTATAAGTCGATTTTATGGAGGGATGCACATACGATTCAAGACTACTATGTGCGGTGAATGCAATCTTGGACTCTTGTTTTTTGGATAGAAAATAAAACACGAGGCAGGTCTAGAACAATTCATTATAAAAATAGCGCTGCTGCTTCTTAACCAAAATAGGAAAAACAGATTTTTTTTAAGACTCAGGAGTGGGGGGGGGGGGGGGGGTCTAAAACAGGTAAGAATTAGAGCAATAATGAACGGACATTAACGTAAAGATCGATGAGGTACCACCGGCATTAAATGAAAAATCCAATAAAGCTGCAGAATCTGACAATAAACTTAGCAGTCCTGACAATGATACCCAACAAAATTGTGGAAAACATTATAAAACTCTATGACAAGATACAGCGCACTGTAAAAAATAACAAAACAGTGGAGAAGGGCTACATTAATCATCATCATCATCAAGTGTCATGTCAGATGGCGTAATCGTTCATTACACTCCACAGATCTCGATCTTTGGTTTTATGGATCAACTCTGCTGACGATATGCCTCTTCGCCACCATCTCAATCCATCCAGCATCATTTCTCTTGTGTTTGCCTCTCCCTCTCTTCTCCTCGATCTTTCCAGTTGTCACGATGTTCTCCAATGCCTCTCTTCTCATCACATGACCAAAGAAAGATGTTTGTCTCTTTCTTATTGTTGTATATAATGTTTTAGTTTTATTAGCCTCTTTCAGGCAATCGTTGTTAGTTACTTTGGCAGTCCAAGGAATATTCGTCTCAGGAACCATATCTCTGTCGCTTCCAAGTTCTTCATAATTTGTTCATGTATATTCCAAGATTCACTGTCATACACCAAAACGGGTTTTATATGGCAGCTACGTTAATAAAAGGTTTTACAAAATCACAAAGGATTGAAGCAAACTGGCCAATCTCTCTTACACTACACCCCTCAAAAATAATGGAAACCATAGTCAACAAAAGAATCATGTACAACCTGGAGGTGAATACGCTATCCATTTAACACACGGTCCGGATTTAGAGCTTACCGGTGCATAATAGATCATTGTAAAACTTAAAAACAGGGAAAGGATTGATATAAAGGAGAGGGGAAAACAGCATCTGCATTCCTAGATTTTACACAGGTGTTGGATCGATGCTGTATTAATTAAAATCAATAAACAATCAATTATTGGAAAGGCCCATAAATACATTGAAAACTGTCGACGAGACAGAAACTATTTAGTGTGGTGAAGATTGTTCTCTTTCATACTTTGGACCAAACAGCTCTATTCCGGATGTTTACATGTAGTGTGTGATAGATACGAAGGCTGGCTTCTCCTCCCGCCTAAATGACTACTGTTTGTATATCATCATAGTCTGGTGAATGCACTTCCTTCAGATCTGATATTGCTGATCGTACTTCCTCTAATGCCGGTCTCTCTGGCTGAGGGGTTACAACACTTTCTCTCTGTAATCCCGTTTATCACGCAGAGTCTCGTAGCGGGGCGAGAGCTGAGGCGGTTCGACCCCCGCTCGTGACTTGCGGGATACTGAGCCGGCCGCTCAGAAAGCAATGGCAAACTACTGAGCGTAATCTTGCCAAGAGATCAACAGACAGCTGAAAGATGCTGCTGTTGACAGCGATGTCCTGTAAAGGATATGCGGAAAAAAAAAGAAAAAAAAACTTCCTCTAATAAAGGTTCCGGTTCTGTCTCTTCACTTTCGTGTAAATTATATTTTATTCATATTTTTTACTATGTTTACAGCTGCAACTAAGTGTTGGATCTTCTTTTGTTAATCGTTATATGTTGTTATCTGGACTTAATCTAAGCCGTATATGTTGTGTTTCGTGCATGTATTTGTTTGCTGATGAAGGCTAATCGCCACAATGTCTTGTATGTGTCGTAATTCTGTTATGTAAAGCTGCAAAACTTTGTGTTGTTTTATATTGTTAACAAATTACTTGAAATTCGTAAAGTAGACACAAGCTGGGACATTTATGTTACATGGACGATGGGCGCGACCCACGGTTAGATATCATTATTACGTGACATGCCAATAAGCGTGGGCGGTCATGTTTCGTCATTTTACATGATCACCAGTGTCGTAGATGAGCTCTGAGTTCTTGTCTCGACCATGCCAACTGGTTAAGCCATCCAGATGTTATGGTTAGACAGGGGTCGTTACATTGGATGCAATCTGTTTAGGGAAAATAAACCTTCAACAAGGTTGCATGCCGAAGTCGGACTGATCGCTAAGTTAGAGAAATGCGGGCTAGGTGTGATGTACTGCCCTTGAAAGAGGCAGGGAGAAGAATTCAACTGTCGATGAGTGAAAGCATATTGACATGTGTCTCAGTGGAGTGTCTTTTGTGCCCTCGTGAAAGAGTATATTTATATTTTCTTTGTTGGTATACAGAAATATCAATTGGGGAACCCTTTGAGGCAACTAAGACAGTTCATAAACACACTGTTTTTTGAGCTCTTAGAAGTGAGAAGGAAATCTAGACTAGAGGACGCATAAAAATTTAAAGTTACAGTCACCGGCCGGGATTCGAACCTGTCACCTCCACATGACGACGGCGTCCGCTGCAGGAACAAGTGTTCTTCGACTCATGACCAACTAAACAACCTAACAATAAGTCTTCATTAGCCAGGTGTATCATACACATGACCAGTCTCCTTGGCGAAGGTGTTACGGACGCGATTCGTAATCCCGTATATCCGGGTTCGAAACACAGCAGTGCTGGTTTTTTCGAAAAAGGTATAGGTCGTTCATAAAGCACTGGCAAACTACTGAACGTAAAACTTGCCCAGGAATCACGAACAGCCAAAAATGATGGGGTAGACTGCTACGTCCTGTGAAGGACATGCAACTAAAAATCATGCACATGAATACACAACTATGGGATACTGAGAAAATGCGTATCTAACCTTCGTATCTAACATGCATATCTTTGCTGGTACAGGCGGGTGGGTAGTTTAGTTAAAACAGAGCTACACTAATAATGTCATGAGTCCGGTAGGACGAGGGTTCGATGCCTGAGTTCGTCGCTCGCTAACAGAGGGAAAGACTGACCACCTATTTCTCCGTGCATTCACCTATAAAATATGATTGTCTTAATATATCATAGACCCATATCAAGTTCCTATTTCGGAATGTTTTTATTTCCTTGTGTGTTTTGATGGGTATGGCTTACGCGTCCTCGTGCCTGCAAGAACCCGGTGTTTGTTAATGTCTCATGACACTTTGTATATGGAACAAATTTGAAAAATGTATTTCTTCCGTTGAAAACACCATTCTGTTTGGAGTGCAAAGAATTACCCCAGCAGACGACAGCCATTAATTGCATATTGCTTCACCGTGGACTGTGGAGCACATTTTTTTATGACATCATGTACCTCATGTACTTGAGCATAGCCTACGATGGGTAGCGTTGTGGTGTTCTGTTGTGATAATTTGGTGTGTCCAGTGTGTGCCGCGTGGTTACACACCCGCTTCACACGCGTGATCCGGGACTGTTTCCGGATCCGGTCAGGGATATGCACTACTGACGAGCTCAAACAAGGGCGAAACTCGAGTATAGTGCTTCCATATTGACGTGGATAGGCCTTAGGTTCATACCGGAATGCGATCGGCGTTGCCAGTAGTGGGTTGTGCTCAATATTTAAATCATGTACTTCGTTTTTCAAATTTATTCTACATACAAAGTGTAGTGAGACTTTACAAACACCCTGTATAACATCTCATTCTAACGCACCGAACCTGATCTGCTCTTCTGGTTGCTTTTGTTAGTTATAAGTAGAATAATGTTCCTTTGATTTTTTAAATTAATTTATTTGTCATTTATTTGCATTAAAGTTGCCAATCAGGAAACATAACAATGCGGACATTTTCAATGATTTATTTATTTTCAATCTGTTTACGTTAGCGAACAAACAAACTAAAAGAACATAACATTATGTTTCATCATATTAATAATCGTGTTTTTTGCAAATCAATTTTTGTACAATAGTAAAACAATCTCTGTTTAAACTATAGCAAACCATACAATAGAGGGACAAATAAATGGGCAAACTATCTAGAAGCTGATGAAAACCGTAACCTGGTTAGAGAAATTAGATGTAAACGGTCAAGATTGTTTGGACACTTTATGATGAGAAATAAAACTTGAAAGCAAGTGGGAAACTAGGGGATATAATACGAGGGGAGACAATGAGATGAATACCTAGATGGCCAGGCCACCTGACAAGAGTTGAGACAAGAACATTAACTTGATCCGAGACTGGTAATAGTGTCAGATGACGAGCCATGGCCGCTCTCACTTGTCGGCTTAGCATATGATGAAGATGATGATGATGATGATGATGATGATGATGATGATGATGATGATGATGATGATGATGATGATGATGATGATGATGATATAAGCAGCCTACGGCCTCATATTAAATATGCACATAAACATCATTATCTGAATTCCAGATACAAAATTGTTAGATTTTTCACATGAAAAATAAATCCTCGGTAAATTATTGATCGTACAATCTATGAAAATATAGAACGCAACATTGAGGCATTTAATAACACATCCAAAAGGAAGTCATACACATTATCTAATGCAGTGGTTCTCAACCTTTTTTGGCCCATGCACTCTTTCACCATATGTTCGGAATGTCATTCCCCCCCCCCTTTCCAAAATGGCATCCCCCTTTTGCACACACCCATTTCGGAGAACGATCGCGTTTTGTGTGGTCTTGAAGCCAGTTTGAGTCTGCCAATCTGTGGTCTTGATTCCACCCCCACTGGAAACCGTAAAATTCCCCCCTAGAGGAAGGGGGAATTTCCCACAGGTTGAGAACCACTGAACTAATGCATATCTACAATGTAAACAATTTAGAAGAAAAGGTAACGCAACCGAACAAACATTAACACTAGTAAATATTAACAATTATTTTGTTAAAATAAAAACATGCATTTGAAATGGCAGTAACAGATACCAAGTTATATTTGCAATTACTGATAAATAATATAACAACAGATTTGTCAATACCCGTCAAACTATGCAAAATAGTATGAATAAGTTCTGTAAGTGCAGTGATTATATAAATGATTTCAATAAATGAGCTTGAAATTCGTAATATACTATGTCACTTCAGTTGAGTAAAATAAAATCAACGTCGCTATTTACACGCTTTAGCCGTATTGAGCATATAGTACTAGCGCCATATTTTAATAGACCAATGGAAACTTCAGGTCTAATGTGGTAAATAGTACACCGATCGCCTTTATTTCCCAAGACATTTCCAAGTATCTATGTTTGCTGGGGTAGATCTGACAGCCCCGGTCAATTCTAAACAAACATCCGTCAGGATGGGCATACGAACACATGACCACAGGGTCAGTAGATAAGTATACTAACCACTGCACAATCATGGCAACCACTTTAATTATTTTGTTTCCGCATATCTTTTACAGGACATTGCAGTCAACACCAGCATTTTTCAGCTGCTGTTGATGTCTTGGCAAGTTTTACTTTTAGTAGTTTGCCATTGCTTTCTGAACGACCGGCTCACATACCCTCAGTAAGTAATCAACGTGACGCGATCCGCTGCCGGATCCCAAGCAGCTGTGTTTCGTACGAGAGTATACGGGATTACGAACTACATCCTTAACGCCTACGTCAGGGAGGCCGGCCTGTAATTATTAACATTATTAAAATATTTGTTCCGCACCAAGTTGAAACGTTACAGTATAATATATGTAATAGTCTTATTTTCGTAACAAACATCAACACATAATATCTAAACACTACAGAAAACAGAAATAAGCATAAAAATGCCCTACATTAAAGGCACCAATAAGGTATTTCAGATTATATCATCACAGGTGAACATTAACAACATCATCATGCAGCTGATCATTTGAATAATAGTGTTTAAATAACACTGTATATGTTCTACTGTTATAACATGGGCTTTTAGTACTGTTTAACATAACACTGTATGTGTTCTACTGTTATAACATGGGCTTTTAGTACTGTTTAACATAATACTGTATGTGTTCTACTGTTATAACATGGGCTTTTAGTACTGTTTAACATAATACTGTATGTGTTCTACTGTTATAACATGGGCTTTTAGTACTGTTTAACATAAAACTGTATGTGTTCTACTGTTATAACATGGGCTTTTAGTACTGTTTAACATAATACTGTATGTGTTATACTGTTATAACATGGGCTTTTAGTACTGTTTAACATAATACTGTATGTGTTCTACTGTTATAACATGGGCTTTTAGTACTGTTTAACATAATACTGTATGTGTTCTACTGTTATAACATGGGCTTTTAGTACTGTTTAACATAATACTGTATGTGTTCTACTGTTATAACATGGGCTTTTAGTACTGTTTAACCGTTGCATTGATTTGGTCAGTCTATGTCTGTATACTTTTGATTGTTTCCTATTGTTATAAATTATGCAAATGTTTCATTGTTAATTGTCATTTTGGTTGATACGTAAATAATATATATCAACAATCATAATACAGAGAAAAAATACGAAATAACATTGGTAGAAAAACAAGTTACGTAGCTCAGACATTAAAATTAAAATGGCAGTGAAAACATGCTAATGTCATTACCGGCCTCGTAAAATGCAATTTAATAATATTAAAACAGTGTTATAAAATGTGTCAATGCAAAGCAGAAGTTAATTACAGTAGTAAGATCATATGAGTGTATAGTACCGCAAGGTACAAGAGGAACAAGATGAGATAGGATGAGATTATATTAGATTAGATAAGTTTGTTTATAAGTCAGTCTACGTATGAATCACTTGTAGCAATAATATAGCCTTAGTAAATGAATGTTTGTAAAATAGTCTGTATGGGTGACACATAAAAAGAAAAGCTCAGCAAATATGATTCAAGGTTAATGACGAATGATCCGACAGAAACTGTCGGAGAAGGAAACCGACCAAGTCGGAATAATGACATTTACATATTTTACAATTGACTGCTCGAGGCTGAACCGCCCCACACAGTTGTCTCTACACCAGCTCACTCAAACGTAACTGAATTACTGCTGGGGGAAACATGGATGTGACACAGTGTGGTCAGGATGCTTTCTACAGCAATACAACAAACAGCCCGTTTGATAGCTGCCACACATTTGTCCAGTACTAATTCTCGATCGGAAATACCCTGCATGACGTAATTCCTAATGTCTTCATCAGTTAAGGGCAGTAGTTGGCGGAGAATGCGCCCCATCCGTATAATCTTGAACAGAGCATCCTTGATCTGTGTCCGCTGGTTTCCGTATGCGACTTCGTTTTCTTGGCTCTTCAGGAAGCGGATGTAACATCCAAGTTGTATAAGTATGTGGAGTAGAGAACCCTGTAAAGAAAATGTTAAGGCAAATAAATATCAGCTGTGGCTTATATGTGGATCCCTGTGTATATACAATAGAAAAGTACCTGTTTTGTCACACAATCTCATTGCCACCTGCTTTGTCTAACTCATCTCTATAGTGGTAACCTTAACTCCGCTTTTAACAAATTGTCCCGAAGCAGTTTCCTGCGTTGACTGTTTTGTGATAGCGGGCAAACATTTAACTCCGCTAGGAGCATGTGAATAATGCAGAAAAACAGATAGACTGTCATGAACTAGAGAGAATGCAGCAGCAGAGTCATTGGATTCGGTCGGTAGCCGTTACTAAGAGATAAAGCAATGCGGACATATAATCAGATTGCAACGGACACCATTAAAATTGGAGCTCTTCGCTGGCTGTTGAAGATAAAGATTGAGTGCTTATGGGAATGCCCCGAGTGCATTTATGTCGGTTCTTCACTTATTTCATCTCAACTCAACTCCACTATGGTTGGACCTAAACCTGTGCTGAGAAATGTGGATTCTTTTTCTTTTGTTTAGATTAAACTATTAAAGTCCCGAGGACTCGAATTTGAGGACAGTAATGGGTAGTCATTGAAACGTCATATATAAATAAAATATATTGTTGTATAGAAATAATGTATGGAACGTAAATGGACACATTAGGAAGAGCTTAAAAGCAACAGGTATGTGGCTCTGAGACTAATGTTGCGAATACCTTCGACTGCCAGAGTAACTAAACAATGATTGCATGGAGGTGGCTCATCATGATTCAGCACAGCGCATAACGGCTAATTGGGATTAGGTCCGGTTTGGTCATGTTTGGTCTACAGGTCTTACATACTTTATTGTCAACAGACCCCATCCTAATGCCCAGGGGGATGCA
Source organism: Cepaea hortensis (assembly GCA_963921405.1). Taxonomy (NCBI): domain Eukaryota; kingdom Metazoa; phylum Mollusca; class Gastropoda; order Stylommatophora; family Helicidae; genus Cepaea; species Cepaea hortensis. Next base: position 99,585,444 of record OY992877.1, on the reverse strand, counting down.
AGTTACATAGAACACATGGTTGTCACTCCTGGACAATTAATAAACAAATCGAAGCCACAGACATGTGGTTTGACATACGAATGTTGAAAAAAATCTTGGACTGTCAAAAAAGTAATATAAATGTTTTGAAAGAAGGAATTGCAGAAAAACAATATATTACAAACATAAGGCAATCGATATGTTGGTAACTGTGAGAAGAGGGAGTCATAGTAGTGAAGTGGCTAGAACTCTCGCCTGCCGATCAGGTGGTCATCTGTTTAAATCCCCATCAAAGCGAATTTTGTGTGTGTAATTGAACTGGGCCCACAGGTAGACCCAGAATATAATGGTTACCAGGAAATGTCCGGGGAAGCAGTCAGCCGGTGTAATATTGACCACCTAACGTAGCGTGTGCCTGTCAGTATACAACAAACAAAGGGCACACACTATATACTGAATATGCCTTAATGCGCGTATAAGGAACATTTACCTTTTATGGGAGAAGAGAAATCCGAGACTTACTATAACAACTTGAAAGATTTATGGAAAACGAGATAGAGGATGACAACGAGAGTTGATTTCTTACAGACAGTAATCGTGGCATGGAATAAGATCAGTGTACTAATTGGTACATTCTGTTGGAGATTGAGATATGAATACGCATTTTTTTTTTTTTTCGCACATCGTTTACAGGACATCGCTGCAAACACCAGCATCTTTCAACTGATTGTTGATTTCTTGGCAAGATAACGCTCAGTAGTTTGCCATTGCTTTCTGAGTTACCGGCTCAAATACCCCGTAAGTTACCGACGCGGAAAGAACCGCTACCAATTCTCGCGCAAAGTCACGTTACTTACGAGAGTATACGAGATTATGGAGAAAGTCGTGTAACCTGTAGACCAGAGAGACCGGCATGGATACGCATACACGTCATGATATTAGGTATGGTACTTGATGATGTTGCACACTTACCATTTCAGGAGTCATTCCAGCGTAGTCTTTTCTTACAATCTGAAGGGCAGTGGCCACTTTCTGTGCCACAGATCGTATCGAATCTTGTGTCAGTAAAGATTTCCATTGTTGCATCTGAAATGACAAATTTAATATGAAAATAGTTTATTTATCTTTCAAATAAGTCATATGTATGTATGCAATATGAAAATTAAAGCGGATTACAAATAGATTGGTGCGATGATATATGTGGTAAACTTGTATGAATGGGAAACTTTGACAATAAAGTAATAAGACTATGAACACAATAATGGTTTGACATACTAAGAATAATAACAACAGTTAGATTATTCTAGCTGGTAAATATCTCCGCAGATATGTATCACACCACAGTTACAACCGTTTTGTCAGACACCAAATGATTGTTCCAGCTAGCAAGTAAAAGTATGTGCCAACGCCCGGCTGTTATCAAACTGTTAACTGTTTTCAGACTGTTAACTGTTCATGTGGTCTAGAAGAACTTGGCCTGTTTTCATACTTTAATATCAGTGGTTCTCAAATGTGTATTTGATTGGCGACATCTTAAGAAATGAAATGTTTAGCACCATGCCGATTTGTTATTGATATAAAATTCGTTGATTCTTTCGGTTTCATAAAATGTTCCTCTTGTACCTTGCGGTGTTGAGGTTAAGTATAAACAGCGGGCTCCCATTTGGTCTGTACATCATTGCTCATTGTGGTCCACTGTTAGCTGGTAATCTTTTAGTTGGTCAAACCATTTAACTTGCTGTTTTCTGATAAAATCCAGCGCGACTATAACTCCCACTTTAGTCCTGATTTCTTCATTTCTGATTTTTTTCTCTTCTTGATACATTTAGTATTCATCTCAGGAATCTCATTTCTCTTGTGATTTTCTTTTCTCTTGTTCCGTCGTTGTTCAGGTTTGGAATTGGTAGCATAGAGTTGGTAGGACTATTGTGTTGTAGAGTGTTTTCTTGGTAACTATTGATGATGCGTGTTTGTTCTTTAGCATTGGTGCCATTTGTCCAATGAGATTTTTACCATATTGCATCTATTTTCGATCTCGTCTTCCGATTTGCCATTTGATGATATTATACTTCCTATGTACTTGAAGCTCTTTACTTGTTTCAGGGGTGTTCTTTCAGGTGATTTTTTTTGTTTTTTTAAATTTTTTTAATGGTTATAAACATTATCTCTGTGTAACTGATGCTAATGTTCATGTTATGTTCCTTACACACTTCATTTATACTGTTCGTATGGTTTTGTAATTCTACTTCTGATTTGTCTATTAGTGCTTGATCGTCCGCAAATATCATTTGTTTAAAACTAAAACCAATGGGTTTTAAAACCGCAAAAAAGGAGGTCTTTAATGTTGTAAAAAATAAAATTAGTTGTAACAACAGGACATCCCGAACCTCACCCAAAATCTTCATTTCCAGGTTTTAAGTTTACGTTTCCCCCCCCCCCCCCATCCCACTTTAGAAGACTCGACGCCTACTAAAGTGGGGGAAGATTGGCCACCGATTCCTTCGTGCCTTCAGACCTACAAAATGTGACTGCGCTATCATATCATAGGCACATAGCAGGAAACTACTTGGGAACATTTTTGTTAAAAATAAGGGGCGATAAACTGCCACATTAACTGCATCTAACGTTTTTTGGCCCTGATTCTGTAGATACAGGTGACAGCAGGTAGAGACTTATAAGTGGTGAAAAAACCCACGCACCCGTTGTGCTAGTTTCGGTCAAATAGTTTCAAGTGCGGCGATAACATGGCTCAAGATATATCACGTGCCCGAGGAAATCACTACGATACTAATGCAGTACTTCTCGTGTTTTTCTCTTCGCTTCTCGACCTCGACGTTCACAACTGGATGGTCGACTTTCAAGTGGGTATAGTAATTGAGTGTACGATTTCGTCGATTTCATTTCGCATGGTTATGCAGGTGATTCTGAATGTGGCACAAGATCCGAGACTCAATAAAGAATGCAAGATATCGCCACTGAAGGCCTTCGTGACACGACAATCCATACACCAGAGAAAAGCCATGCCCGCAGCATGCTACTCACGCTAGAAGAACTAGTTGGTGCAGGATGAGCTTCAAACCCAAGAAATCGACAAGTCTGTCGATCGTGAATGGCAAGGTGACGGGAACAGTGTTCACGGTCACCGACCAGGCAATTCCCACCTTGATGGAGGAAGCCGAGAACAATCTCGGTCGAGTGTACGATTCCTCGTTGACAGAGAAGAACGATGTACAGCACATACGGTATGTCTTCCCTTTCTTCGAACTTACATATATTTTACACTACGCTTTCCTTATCTTTGAATGTGCATATATTTTGCACTACAGCCGTCCTTTTCTTTAAGCTAGCATATATTATACAGTATGTCTTTCCTGTCTTTGAACTAGCATATATTTTACACTACGCCGTCACTATATTTGAACTAGCCATTAGTTTAGAATTCGCCTTCCCTATGTTTTTTTAACTGGCATATATTTTACAGTACGCCGTAGCTATCTTTGAACTAGCATATATTTTAGGGAACGGTGTCTCTATCTTTGAACTAGAATAAAGTCTGCTCACCAATTTCTGGGCTTCAGAAGCTTCATCGATAGCTTCCATCAAGCTGATGTTCAATCTCTGGAGTATTTTATTCGTGTTAGGTTGAGAGTCCTTATCTGCATCGAAAGCTGCTTCCAGGTCACTTGAAGGCTGGACGCTTTCAGCGATGCCTACACCACACAGCTGGTCCACGACATTCATGATGTCTTGGCGTGAGATGTCGTTTCTTTCCATGGCTTCTAACAAACAAAGTGTCGCAAGTCGAAACTATTTGTAGAGATCAGTTGCCTTCTGTGAAACGCAATACTCAGTAGTTAACGTCTTTTTAAAAAAAAGTTCGTCTTAACGTCTTTAAAGTTCTGCACAAAGGTAAAATCTTGGCTACAGTAAATCTATGCAAGCATACGTTCTCTTTCTGTTTGTGTTATGCAGAGCCCTAATATCAGCCCATGCTTATATAGGCGTCTTGTTCAGGGAAGTTGTTGAAGTTTCAGGTTAAACGTTTGCTTCCCGCCAATGACGTCATGCTTCATTTTTAGGCAACGCCAAATTCCCAACTGTTTATAGCTTATCCGCCCTGGAAAATCCGATGCAGACACGTAAACTTGGAAATGGAGATTTTGGGTGAGGTTCGGGATGTTCCGTTATTAAAACCCATTGGTGGCTCATTTTGTTTTCTTAAATATGATCAACCGGGTGACATGGATACCTAAATGACACAGATGGTGTCGCAAGTTCTTATGATGTGGAAACATCCGCATTTGTCACAAATAACAAGGGCATAAATCTCCAGTCAACCCGACGAATACATCCGTGAATGATTTCAGGAAATATTTACGCTGATCTGTATTTCTTTTTTTTTCTTTTTTTTTATAACGACAAGCAGTAGCAGTACTCTTTGACATAGTAGTCATATCACCTAATTACATTTTCATTATCTTCTTCTTTTCCGTAAAGTTTCGTGGATAACAACAGGCACTTTATATCCCAGTTATAACATAGAAGGTTTCGCAATCTATCTGTCTGTTTAAGAAACTTAGTTGCATATCCTTTACGGACGTAGCAGTCAACCCCAGTATTTTTTGGCTGTTCCTGATTCCTGAGCAAGTTTACGTCCAGTAGTTTGCTATTGATTTCAGAACGACCGGCACCCATACCAATTCATTAAAAAAACACAGCTGTGTTTCGAACGCGGTATGCAGGATTACGAATTGCGTCTGTAACACCTTCACCATGGAGCAGGCTACATTTGCCTGTCTATTCCATTTACAGATCCATTCATTCATCCATTATTTTATCCATTCATCAAAGAAATGTCGCCGCTTTTGATGATTTAAGTTGCTTTTGGACCTATCAAAGACATATTCCTTAGGTGGGGGTAAATATAAGACGGCTGGAAAATTTTCATAACGATGCAACAGACAGTTTTCAAAATAATTGATCTTGAATGAAAGCATTCTTTGCGGGGCATACTATAGGACCCGCCCATCTCTATAAACCTGGACATACTCATTGAGTCACTAAGAACACATGCCCGATTGAATGTCTGTGTCTCGAGCCATGTTATTGCTTTACTTACTGCCATGGCTTCCATAGTCAGGCTGCTTGTGGTCAAAGCAGAAGCGCCAGACTCTTCCTTCAGAATTTTCCCTCCGGCTAGAGCCGTAAAAGCCCACGAACTTCTCACTCCTCGGACGACCGACCCATCCGTGTAAATGACAGCTTCATCCTCCAAAGAATTCTCGAAGATCAGAGCCTGTACTTCCGCCTTCACCGCAGCTAGATTTTCTTATCTGCATTTCCTGTCTAGTTGGATGCACACTGAAAATGATGTAACAGAACTCTGTTGGCACTTCTACTCACTCCTCGCCAGGTTCTAAGTCCTCAAATGAACACATCTATTGAAGAATGTCTTCGGCTTTACCCTTCCACGGCTTTCCTGTTTTTAACCTGCTGCCCTTTACCTTCTTAATCTCGCTATGCAGTGGATGTTGTGTGTTTGCGTTAACTCTGAGATAGGCACGTGCTTGGAGAATTTGTATTCTATCACATATGGTTGGAAAATCCAGAAGTTAGCGCATCGCCCTGCATGCCGTATCTCTTGTACATCCAATAATAATGCACAAAGCTTCGTTCTGTATCATTTCTATCCTTTCTATCTGTTTGCGGCTGAGAGTCAGGATCGCTATCGCATTCTCCAAAACAGAAAGGACCAGCCTTTCGTAAAGAAGACATAGATGGCGCTGCTCACAGTTTGCCGCCGCCATCACCCGCATCACAGCCAAACCCCGCTTGGCATGTGTTATCATCTGGCCTACGTGCTCAGTATAAGCTAGGCTTCGATCAAATCGTATCCCCAAGTAATTCATTGCCTGCGGTCTTTCCACCGTCTCTGAACCCAAATTTACAGTTGGCGTTGGGGTGTTGACAACATGGTTATTCAAAGAGAACCATGTCACTGTTGCCTTTGTTGGGTTGACCATTGCCCCAGCTTCAACACACCAAGTGCTTATGCGATTGAGTTCGGTTTGTAGTTCCAGAGCAACTTGATCTCTTTCCTTACCCTGACGATACATTAAAACATCGTTTGCATACGACAATGTCCTCCCCGGTCCTATGATTTGCTCTCTGGCGATTCTAACCGTGTAGGCGTTGAACAGCACCGGAGATAATGGTGATCCCTGTGGTAGGCCAGGATATATTGTTGTTGGTTCCGAAGTCCAACTGCCACATCTACAAACTACTTTCCGTTGGAAGAGGGCTGCAGCGATCCAATTAAGGAGGAATGAGTTCAAGAAGCTGAAGCATTGAAACATCCTATAGTACTCTGTTGTACGCGTCCTCAAGATCAATCGCTGCAGCAAATGTTTCAATGCCTGAGTGGAAACCTTCATAGACATCATGGGCAAAAACTGCTGCATTGGTCCAGGTTTTTCTTTTTGGACGGTACCCTCCGATGGTAGGTAGGATAACACCTTGCCTCTCTAGCTGGCTTGATATTTTTCTGGCAATTAACTTCTCCAGAAGCTTGCATGTTGTATTCTGCATGGTAGTTACTCGATATCCCCGAATTTTTGTGTGGTCTTTGCCAGGCTTCGGCAAGGGAATCAGATGGCTGTGTAACCACTACTCCTTTATGCTAGCACTCCATATACTATTGTTGTACATGTCTGCTAGTTTCTCTAGCTCTTTGTCGGTACACCTATTGATGTCGTATCTTATGCCATCTGGCCCTGAAGCGCTGTTGATTAATCGTGGAAGCACAGCTTTGATTTCTTTCACTATCACTGTGTCTTCATCCGAAATGTTCTGGACCTGGCACCTATCTGAGGTGACCTCCTTAGCAAGATTTCGGCCTCTCATGTCTGTCTGGTTTCTCTGCTCTAGATAGCGTTCGAAGAGGGCTTTGCCCTTGTTCTCGTCAGTCCTCTGCCAGATGAGGTCAGCACTTTGGAAGTCAGGAATACTCTTATTCTTGACTACCCCAATCATGCTTTTATGTGTCGCCAGAACAATTTCAGTGACTTGTTTGTGCTTACTCTTTGACATATCTCAGCCCAATTTTCAATTTTAACCACCTCAACTAGTTTTTTTTTTTTTTTTTTTTTTTTAAATAGCTTACTTTATGTGCATCCCTCTTTCTAAGTGCATGCAGGGACAAGGATGGGCAGCTCTGTTCTTCTTGTCGCTTTGCCATTTCTTTACAGCACTACACGTATCTACCCAGGCTTTTTCCACCTCAAAATTCCACCAAGGTGGCTGCTCCCAGCTTTTTTCCCTGCCCTGAAGCTTTCTGCGCTTGTCGCGCCTTATTTTACTCACCACATCTTGCCCTGTACTGTTATACTAGAAAGTCTTGACCGCTGACGTGTGCTGCCTGGTTCTGCCTTTCTCCACCAATATGCTGCAAGTGTGGTGGTTGCTGCCGTGGTACCTTAGGACACCCCTTCTTTACACTGTCATGAGTGAAGGAGAAACCAGCGCCAGATCAATAGCAGTGTATTCATCACCTGGACAACTTGCTGTCCTGGTGACACAGCCACTGTTGATACAAACCAGGTCAATGGTTTCAAGTGCAGTCTCGAGCTAAACCCCGCCCCCCCCCCCTTCCTCCTTTGTTTTGGAGGAAATGTTTCCCCATGATCTGCCTTTAGGGTTGAAATCGTCACAGAAAATAACATTTCTCACGTGACCTAATATGTCACTTAAGCACTGCCACTTTTGGGAATCCACACTCGCTCTACGGGCATAAACATTAACCAACACAAATGATATACTGGATTGAATTCTAACCGCCTGTATTTGTATGTCTTTATTGACCCACCTAGACATGTCTAGCTCTGAAGTCACCATACTGTCGCGAATGAGAATCGCCATTCCCAGATGTCACCTGTTGTAGAAACATTTGAAGCCGGCAATTTGGAGTAACTGATCACTCAGTCTCATCTTCTGGAAGGCTGCAATTTCGTTCCTGTATACCAGGTTTTCCAGAACATGTGTCATAATCTCCCCTGTAGTTGTGCCGCGGCGTCGTTACCGGCGCCAGGCGAATACCATTTACCTATCCACAGGTTCGCAGGTGAGCTGGACTAACCCGACAGCGGTCAAGCCAGTACAAGCGTGACGCACGTAGTTCCCGCAGGGACTCAACCCCACATGGCAAGTGCTCAGAGCGGGAAACGGCAGACAGGCTTGGGTTGCCGGACAGTACAGACGGGTTTGAGAGAGGCGTGTATACTTGCAGTGCCTGAATGCCGATTGATAGTAACTCTTGTGAGAGGATAGAAGACTGTGCGGCTGTGGTATAGGTCTGTGAGTGTATCCAGTGTATTGATTCATTGACTAATTGTATTGTGATATCGATATTGTAATGGCGAGACGCCTGATCTGATTGTGTTGCGTGATAAGTGTAAATAAAGTGTTGAACTTAGTGTTGCAGTGTGTCACGTCAAATCATTCCGTGACTGTATTTGTCTCACATGTGTTAGGTCATACGAGCCGTATTCATTGTTATATGTAAGAACCTGACAAGTGTGAACGTGGGTGCTTCGTCCAGCTTTAAACCGTGTAGAAAATAAGTATCTGCATGTGAAGCTTACCCCGTGGGAACTGTGGATAAAACAAGTGTATGAACGTGGGTAACTAGTCTTGAGTGAGTGAACCATAGATAACATGGATACCTTGTCATCGTGAAAGTAATTGTCTAACATAAAAAGCGTGTGTAAGCGGAAAGTTCTGGAAAGAAAGTTCTGGAAAGAAAGAAGTTGTTGAAATTGTTGAACGGACGACATTAAGACCAACAATAACACTTGACAGCATACAAACCTACAAAACTTAGTTGACACGCATACACCTCATAAAAACACAGATCCTAATATTTTCTCCTCCAAAAGTAACAGATTTTTGTGTGTCACCCGAAACTGTTACCAGTAGAGGTCATTTTTCCGAGCAGTAATGACCTTACAGTCTCTGGTCCAGTTTTCCACCATTCTCCAGTGTCTCCAGAGCACTTAAGTATTATCTTTTTCATATACTTTTGTATGCAATTTTAGGCACGCGCTGTAATTTCAAAAATACTGTATAAATTGTTCAATTTACTAACAACTTATAACCAAATTTTTTGTGTGAACATTCATTGTCATTGAAACATTTCATCGTGTCTACTTTAAACGATTTCATCGAAATGGGTTTAAAGTTAAAGTTAACTGGTGATGAGTTGACAAAATGGAGTGAGGCAAAATACTCAGAGCACCTCCAAGAAAAAGCTAGGGAACGCGGTGAAAGAGCTGCTGAAAGAGCTGCCAAACAGTCAGAATTAGAATTTTCTGCAAAAACTAAGCAGGCAGAGACGGACGCTGAATTGAAAAAAGCTGAGATCTTAGCTCAGAGTAAACGTGAATAGCTTGAAATTAATGCTAGAACTAAACGAGAAGAACTTGAACTGCAGCTGAAAATTAAACAGCTGGAAGCTGAGACAGTGGTAGACAAAGAGTCTAGAAAGTCAGAAAGACTTGAGAAAGAAAATCAGTACAAAAAGTACCAAGAGATCGTGAGAAATTACACCATGGGTGACTGCATTGCAGCCTTCACCCAGAACTTTGAAACTATAATGGAGCATTATCAGATCCCAGAGACTGAATGGAACATGATATACATGAGAAGTCTTTCAGGGGAACCTCTGAAAGTGATAGATACTATCCCTAAAGATCTTAGGAAAGACTATCGGTACATTAAGTCCAAAATTATGTCACATTTCCTGTTAGATGAAGCAGGCTACAGAGAACAATTCAGTAAAGTAGCTCCAAAACCTACACAAACGTTCTCTGACTACATTTCTGTAGTACAGGATATTTTCAGTAAATGGCTGTCTGCAGCCAAGATTAACAACGACTTTAATAAACTGAAAGATCTCATCCTTAGAGAAAAAATCATTTCATCTCTACCACCACCATTTTCTAATTTTTGCGAGAGTGTCAGTGCAAGAGTGTACAACAGATAGAGGAACGAGGTTCAGGTTATTTTACAGCCAACAAACAACGTTTTTCTAGTGGGTTGACTGACATACATTTTGTAGCAGCTGCTACCTGTGACAAATCAAGATCAGAGCCCTACAATAGGCAAAGATCATTTAAGCCTACTACTGAGAAATACCACCAATGTAGATTTTGCCAGCTGCCACACAATCAGACTGATATGTGTGATAAAAATCCAGCATACCCAACATACTTGCAAAACTACACAGATAAGCAAGATAAGGAGCGAAGAAGCTATAAACGGCTAACCAAATGCTTCCTTTGCAAAGCGTATGGCCACTGGCGCCATTCTTGTAGAGGTAGACAGATGACCAGGAAGGCTAATGCAGCTTTGTTTGATAGCTCTTCCTCAGATGAGGAACAAGTTGAAAATCACCCTGTGAACTCAGCTCAGACTGATGTATTTAATCTCGAAAAGTGTACCATCTGTGATCTGTTCCATGAAGATGGCCTATTGACATGCGGCCACTCAATACCTATCGCCAATGAAGAAGCTAATTTGGTGATAGACTCCAAAGGCAAGATTAACATCCACCAAGGATATGTGAATGGCAAGTCTGCTACAGTCTTACGAGACAGAGGAAGCACTCTTATCGGGTTGAAAAGAGATTTCATATTGCCTACAGATTATACATACAAACATGTAACATGCAGAACTTTCTCTGGTAACATCGAGAAATAGCCACTTGCATGGGCATATATTGACACCCCATTCCTCACAGGAAAGGTCAAATGTGCAGCACTATCCAATCCATGTTGCGATATTATTGTAGGTAACCTTCCTGAGGTGAATGATATGCCTCATAACACAATAACATCTGTTGCCAAATGTACTGATGATAATGTAACATCATCTCCATCCAATTGCATTGTTGAGAGTGTGCTATCATCGAACGAATACATGTTTGCGAATTCAGTAATAGCATCACATGAATCCATTGATTTAATTGTTTCACCACAATGTCATATTACTGAAAATGTTAACACAATAACTAGATCTGCTGCGAGAGTGCAAGAGCAAACTGATCAAACTGAGGTACTAGAAATGCTAAACCCAGTGTTACTACCTCCTAAAACCATGAAGGAGAACTTTATAACAGCCCAAAAGGCTGATCCATCATTGCATAAATATTTTAATCTTATAGGCCAAAAGCCAAGGTTGACTAAGAATGCGAGATGTCATTTTGCTCTAAAAGATTGCATCCTCACAAGGTACTATACCAGAGTTAACAGCACCACAGAGCAAACGGTGTTGCCAGTCTAATACCGTAAATAAGCCTTACATCTTGCACATGATATACCTTTCGCAGGGCATATGGCGTATTCGAAGACTAGATCTAGATTGTTGACACAGTTTTATTGGCCAAAATTCTGTAATGATACTAAACAATATTGCAGAACATGTGACATCTGCCAAAGACTAGTCAAAAAGGGTAAACACCCACAGGCTGAATTGCAGGTTACAGATTTAGCCAGTAGACCCTTTGAAAAGATATCTGTCGACATTGTAGGTCCTCTAAATCATGTAACATCTTTTTTTTTTTTTTTTTTTTTTTTTTTTCCGCGTTTCCATCCTGTTTCAGGATATTGCGGTCAACACCAGCATCTTTCAGCTGTATGTTGATTCCTAGGCTAGATTACGCCCATCAGCACGCCACGACTTTCTGAGCGACCGGCTCCATACTCTCATAAGTCACTTTTGCGATTCGAACCACTGCTAATTCTCGTCGCGTCACGTGACGAGAGTATTCGGGGTTAGCGGAGAAAGCTGCTAACCCCTCGGCCACGGAGCTGGTCATGTAACATCTAGAGGAAATAAATTCATAATTACAATAATTGATCTCTGTAGCCGCTGGCCTGAAGCTATTCCACTTAAGAACATAACTGCCAAAGATGTAATGGAAGTTTTCTTCCACATATTTTCGAGAGTAGGGTTTCCTGACACTATCCTCTCAGACCGAGGAAGTCAATTTATAGCGTCAGCAACTCAAGCTTTCACCAACATGTTAGGGGTGAAGCAATGTTTCAACAGCCCGTACCATCCTCACTCAACGGGAATCATAGAAAAAATTAATGGAGATCTCAAGCATATGCTTTCTAAAGTCACCCAGGAACATCCTGAAGACTAGGATACCTATTTGCCTGCCATATTATTTGCATATCGCGAAGTACCTCATTCTAGCACAGGGTTCTCACCATTTGAACTTGTGTATGGTGCCAAACCACGCGGCCCATTGTGTATATACCATTCCATGTTAACTGAAACTACACCTGTACATAAACCCATATCATCATATGAACATATAACATCATTGCGTGAAAGGATAATGAGATCTTGTATCATAGCCAAAGAAGCACTTAAACAATCTGGTGCTATTTACAGACAGTACGCAAACAAAGGAAATAGGACGATAACACTTACACCTGGACAGGACGTTCTACTTCTTCTACCTAGTGACCGACATCTACTGACAGACTCATGGCAAGGACCATTCAAAGTACTAAGACAGATCTCGACGGTTGACTATCAAATTGCAGTCAAAGACAAACATAAAATATTCCACATCAACATGCTAAAACCATACTACAACAGAGACGAAGACCAAGACCAGACAGCAGCCAGCACAACGATAGTTGACCATGAAGACGACGAGGAGACCGACGAAATACCGACACCAGCTCTTGACACGACAAACAGTTTGCAAGACATTAAAATAAACCCTCATCTGACGCAAACAGAGACCGACAGTTGCAGACAACTGATACAAAACTACAGTACCATCTTCTCTAACCACCCAGGACAAACAGACTTAGTACATCATCACATTACTTTGACATTCAACACACCAATAAAATGCAGACCATACTCCATTCCCATACATTTCAAAGAAAAACTACACCAAGAAATTATAGACTTAGAAAAGAACAACATCATCAGACGATCACAGTCACATTCTTGTTCTCCTATAGTGATTGTGCGTAAAAAGGACAACACAATAAGACTCTGTGTGGACTATGGGAAACTGAACAAGATCACACAGTTTGATTTAGAACCAATGACCAACTGTGAAGACCTACTGACTGAACTGACAGACTCTAGATACTTTAAGAAACTGGACATGACAAAAGTTTACTGGCAAATACCGGTAGACGAACAGAGCAGACACCTGACAGCATTTGCCACACCCTGGGGACTGTACAAATGGTGCAAATTGCCATTCGGGCTTGTGAACTCCCCCGCAACATTCGTACGCATGACAAGACTGCTTCTGACAGACATATCTAATATTATCTCTTATATGGACGACATTTGTGTACACACAAAGACAATAACAGACCATATAACGACACTACAGCAGACATTTGACCGTATCAGATACCACGGACTGACAGTTAAACCTGCTAAAGTTGACGTAGCTTACCAAGAAATCTCCTTTTTGGGATATAAAATCTCTAACGGCTTTGTCAAGACTGACGACAACATCGTGTCAAAAATTCTAAAACTATCGCTTCCGACTACAAAGAAAGAAGTCAGAAGTGTCTTAGGACTGTTAAATTACTACAGACAGTTCATACCAGATTTTGCAGAACTAACTGAGTGTTTTACTAACATATTAACAACTGACCAGCCGAGTAAAATTGTGAACAGCGAATGCCTAAGACCTGCATTTGCAAAAGTATTATCTTATTTTTCTGAAAATAGTTTAAAGAATCCCATTCTTAAGTTACCAAATTTGAATATTATTTTCAGATTACGTACAGATGCGAGCTCCGTGGCGATTTGGGCAGTGTTTCTACAGGAATATGACGGTATTTTACATCCTGTATATTACCTGAGCCGCAAGCTTAAACCGAGGGAACGAAATTGGTCCACACCTCAAAAAGAAGCCCTGGCCCTTGTATATGCAATTACAAAATTGTCCAGATTCCTCCTTGGGAGGCACTTTATAGTTGAAACCGACAATAGTCCGTTAACAATCATCACATCAGGTGCGCCTACCAACCACATGATTGCACGTTGGTCGCTGTTGCTCCAAGACTACAGTTTTGAGGTAAAACATATTCCCGGCAAGCTTAATACATTAGCCGATCTTCTATCCCGTTGTCCCGACGACACCCAACAGCCTAACTACGTCTGAGTGCAATGTGTCAGAGCACTCAAATCACACAGCCAATAATGAAAGTTTTTCAGTTAAGCTGTGAAATATGTGATAGGGACGTAGTCCCATTGTAAATATAATTATTATTTTATAATTAGTTTGATAATTGTGGTGTATAAATGGGTAGAATGTGTTAGAAAGTGAACATTATTTATTGTAAATATTATGAACAAAAACAGTGCCACGTGAGGTTAGAACTTACTTCAAGTGAAAGATCTAATTTATCCGTGGTACCTGCCAACCTGAGATGTTCCGTTGTATTGTAATCCGTGTGAAAGAAACTGTGACATTTAAACTCCTGCAGAACACTGTAATCCATAGTTTCCAACGAAATATTGAACTCATGAGCTGTTTCTAAGAACTGTGTATTCCTACCATTGTTACAACATCCATGCGGAACAACACTGTGTTAATAACATCCGACTACATCAGCTGTGTGTGTGTACTTCCGGAAAGTTAGAAATTTATACAAAAAGTTAGCAGACGACAAACAAATGTTCACAAAGAAGTGACGAATGTAAGACATTTTGTGAACTCGAATTTACCATACACGAATTGTGTGTGAGAATTTTTCAGTAGTGTGATCTAAGAATCATATCTTGATTAACTTGTTCACAATAGCGACGTCTAGTTCACTATTGTAAAGAAACATCAATTTATGACGCTTAGAAATAAAAGAACAAATGTAATTTATTGTTTTGAAAATATGAAAAAAATTATCTCCCATAAATTTAAATTGTTTCACAGATTACACAAAAGGGAAACAAATCGTAATAGGTAGTAATGTGTAAGATATAAAAACAACCTTAATGTTGCCAGATTGTCAACACTCCAAGATGACATCAGCTGGGTATGGAAGAGATTGCCGAAATTGTAGACCAACAGGAGATGTTCCTACCAAGATTGGGTAGGACTCAAGGGTTGGAGTCGTCTCATATCGGGACGTCTCGCAGTCTAACCTGACGTTTTCGGACGTATTGGAATTGTTTTTATTGGTTGCGAGGTAGTTGCGTGGATCGCTGGTGCTACCGGTCTGACTGTGTCATATTGCAACTGACGTGATAATCCATCGAGAAGATTGTACTTGGGAAGTGTTACTTTTTGTCATCATATGAGAGAGTGTACATATAACTTGCAATGCCTACGTATTTCAATGAAACCTTAGTCAAGTCAGATGACAACTAATGGGAAGATTCTGACTGGGTTAAAATATTAACCCATATTTACAGAGAGGAAGGCGGGGAGAGTGTCATAATCTCCCCTGTAGTTGTGCCGCCAGGCGAATACCATTTACCTATCCACAGGTTCGCCGGTGAGCTGGACTACTCCGACAGCGGTCAAGCCAGTATAGGCGTGACGCACGTAGTTCCCGCAGGGACTTAACCCCACATGGCAAGTGTTCAGAGCGGGGAATGGCAGACAGGCTTGGGTTGCCGGACAGTACGGACGGGTTTGAGAGAGGCGTGTATACTTGCTGTGCCTGAATGCCGATTGATAGTAACTCTTGTCAGAGGATAGAAGACTGCGCAGCTGTGGTATAGGTCTGTGATTGTATCCAGTGTATTGATTCATTGAATAATTGTATTGTGATATCGATATTGTAATGGCGAGACGCCTGATCTGATTGTGTTGCGTGATAAGTGTAAATAAAGTGTTGAACTTAGTGTTGCAGTGTGTCACGTCAAATCATTCCGTGACTGTGTTTGTTTCACATGTGTTAGGTCATACGAGCCGTATTCATTGTTATATGTAAGAATCTGACAATAGGGCCTCGTTGTTCTACGCTGGCACAGCTCCAATGTAGAATACGAGTATTCCTGAGGCCCAGACGGTAACATTTGAGTCTAAGACGTCTTGCTCCACCTCGTGTGCCTTGCCGCTCACGGCCTTCCCGCACAAACACTGTTCGTCATGCTGAAAAACCGAACACCACAGAAACACACACGCTGCGAAAAATTACTCAAGGATTGCTTCGCTCAATGCACGACCTCCGTAGCATCGGCGAAGATCTTGAGAAGAAACTTCTGGTTTTACATCCTGGCACACATATTACAAGCAAGAGATGAAAATATCTTCCGCGAATATCTTTTCGCTCTTACGCGAAAAAAGGGAACGGTCCTAACGTCTGTCTGCACACATAGAAGCCTTCGACGGTGAATCAATTAAGAAACAGTGAGAAGAGTTGACTTCAAGATGATATCCTCGGACCTATTGAACTATTCCATGTGTGTCCATGTATATCGATTTTTTTTCTCGTTTTTTTTTTTTTTTTTTTTTTTTTTTTTTTTTTTTTTTTTTTTTTTTTTTGTGTGTGTGTAAAGAAACATAAGAAATAATTGATATTTAAACTAAAACACTATAGCACAACTTATATGTAATTGACATCAACACATTACAAGCTATACGAAAATACAAAGAGAAAAAAAAATCAAGCAATACAATATCATTGGAAAACTCGCATTTGCTTTATGATTTAATAACTGGGAATGAAATCACAAACACTATTACTAATGGCAACTTAAGCCTGACTAACAAACTAATAATTATATATGGGATGTATTGATTAATTGATTGATTTAGGAACCGACAACACAACATTCGGGGCATTCCCATAAGCGCTCCGTCCCTATCCCCAGCAGACAGCGAAGAGTTCCAATACTTATAGTACCAGTAGCATTCTGATTATATGTCCGTCTCACCTTTCCGCTGAGCGTCGATCGTCGGCCAGATCCCCTCGTCACCCCTCGCTGTTGCATTCTTGCCAGATTATGGTGATCCATTTGCTCCTCCGAGGTGTACACGTGCTCCCATAAGGCCGCAACCACGTCCGCCTTATCATGCATCAATACGCCACCAAGTTTTGCAGAGCCAGCCAATCTGTCCGCCTGTTCATTCCCCAGCACACCAGCATGCCCCGGAGAAAAGATCCAGACGATGCTTGTCACCCGTGACTTCCGAAGCGAAGCAAGCCACTCTGCACGAAGATTGCCTGTCCTCACCCTACTCAGCATGCTTTCTGAGTCAGTTACAATCACGATGTGTGTGTGTAGCGTATTCTCCATCCAGCGGAAAGCTGCACTGACTGCCTCCACCTCCATTCTTAAGCTAGATGTTGTGGTATATTATGCCAGGCTCTCCTGCACCAAACGTCGACCATTAGCTTTTGCTAAGAACCCCCAGGCACTTCTCCTGCCTCTCAACACCGAACCATCTGTGTATATAATCATATCATCCGGGCGAGCATTATCCTGAATTTGTTGCTGGATTTCCACTTCTGTGGCCCCTGCAGGCCACTCCCTGCACTCCCGGCTCAATGTGATTATAACTCTGCACAAGTCTGACTGCTCCGCTGGCACTCTGACCCACTCCTCTCCTCGCCTAATGTTCTCCAAGATGCACACCTGTCTGATCGTATCCTCCGCCTGAGCCATTCTTGATTTCCCTCTTATCAATCGCTGACTCTTATCTGCGATCAGCTCCTCATGCAACGGGTGATCTGTGTCAGCAACTACTCTGAGGTATGCCTTCGCCTGCATCACCTAGAGCCTACCAGCAAACCAAGGATGTAGCGCATACACACTACTGGGGTGTCTCTAGTGCATCCCAGAATGACCCGCATAGCTTTGTTCTGTATGCGCTCTAACTTCACCAGCTGACTCTTTGAGACAGTGAGCAGTCCTAGTGCACAATAAATCACTGAGAGGATCAAGAGTTGGTATAGTGTTAAAAGCATTCTCTGCTCTGTGTCCATTGCAGCCATAGTTTTAAGTGCACTGAGTCCCTTTTGAGATCGTGTCTCAACCGTCTCCACGTGGTCCTTGAAGGACAGGCTCCTGTCAAATGTGATTCCCAGATACTTAAGTTTTTTCTCTCTGCTGACGCTACTACCATCTATCGTGAGGCCTGGGACATCTGTTCTCACAATCCTGTTGTCCAGAGAGCACCACAAAACAGCTGCCTTTTCCAGGTGGATGACAGCACCCATTTTTGTGCAACAGTCAATCACTTTGTCTGCTGTCGCCTGTAGGGGGATATGGGATGTATCACAATATGTAAATGTGGAGAAAGGTGTCCATACAGTTAGGTAAAATATTTTCTGCTCGTTATATAAATATGTTCATTATGTTTTGTTATGTTGTCACTCTTTGTCAGATATGACTGAGCTACCGTATAACAGTATACGTTAGTATTTGCTTGCTGTTAGCTTTAACTTAATGTAGTTGAGTTGAGTCGGGCACACCGAGTATTGTCCACAGAGTCGCTTTCATTGGCTCTACTTGTTATGGTTACTGTTTTTACTAGATGAGTAACAGGTATGTGTCAGCCTTCTGGTCCTTCTCCGATGAGTTTGTATAGATGTCTTACTCTCTGTTTACACCTTCAGACTCAGCCTTAATATATTTAAAGAAATCAGCCATTAAAAGAACGGAAACATACAAATACCTGGGTACAATCTTCAACTGCTCCAACATCATAAGGGAAGAAATAAAAACTAGAATCAACTCTGGAAATAAGATATACTATGCACTACAACATCTACTAAAATCAAAGGCGCTATCTCGTAACACCAAAATCACAATATACAAAACACTGATCAGACCAGTTGTGCTGTATGGCTCTGAAACCTGGAGTACAACGAAAGGAGACGAAGCCTTGTTACAAACCTTTGAGAACAAAATTTTAAGACGCATCTTTGGACCCATTAGGGATACACAAAGTGGAGAGTGGAAAAGAAGAAGTAACAAAGACATTTATGATCTGTTTAAGTCCCCGCTAATCACTGGTATCATGAAGGCTAATAGACTACAATGGCTGGGGCATATAGAAAGAATGCAAGATAATAGGGAAACAAAACTCGCTTACACTCAGGAAATAAATTACCGTAGACCCCGAGGTAGACCAAGAAGGCGGTGGAGAGATAACACATGTACAGACCTACAAGCACTTGGAATCAACGACTGGCAAGAGAAGGTCCACCAGAGAGACAAATGGAGACGGATTGTATTTGCAGCAAAGAACCTCAATGGCTCGGAACGCTGAAGAAGAAGAAGAAGCTTTCAGTCTGAGATTGTTGTCATATCCACTGAGAGTGTTTCATTTCTATATGTTTAACACATTCGCTGCTCAGAATAATTTATATCAGAACGCTCCCTGGATCCGAATTGAGGCGGATTTTAAAAACTTCACCTGGTCTCCCAGATCCGGCTCTGTGGCGAAGGGGTTACGGACTCAATTTGTAATCCCTGTGTTCGAAACGCAGGTGCGGGACATTCGGCAGCAGACCGTCCTGCATTGGTTTTCATAAAATGGTTTCATTGCCGGTCGTTCAGATATCAATAATAAAAAAAAAATACTGAACGTAAACATGCCAAGAAATCAGTAACAGCTAAAAATTGCTTTGTTGACTGCGAAGTCCTGTGAAGGATAGCAACTAACTAACTCCCAGATCGACGCAGTCCAGACTGGGTACCAGGAAATGTTGTCGGAAGTAAAGGCGGTTAGCGAGATACTAACCATATAACCACCGAGTGCCGATTACTCTATAAAATTATGGGTCTACCACAATATATCCATGTTTCTTAAGGCGTCTACAAGGGTTATTTCCTGTTTACTGTACCCACTCCATGGTGCATGTCACTAATGGGACGGCCATGTGAATACTCCTACTATGACGCCATGTGATTTGTCTACATGTTGATGCCACCTGCAGAACACTCTTGAGACTTTTAGTAAGAGTAGTTCCAACTTACATGACAATGACACAGTGTCGTGCGACTCTAAGAGCAAATTCGGTTTAACAGTAAATCCCATTCGTGTATGCGGATTTGACTTCGTACAATAGACCTAGTCTCCCAGGTCAACTCAATCTAACATGGCTCCAGAGAACAGCTTGGGAAGTACGGGCGCCTGACGCGAGACTGACCACATCACATACAGAATGACCATTTTATTTTCATATCCTTTCTACAGGACGCCGGCTTCCTGGCCAAGAGGTTAGCAACTTGTCTCCGTAATCTCGTATACTCTCGTAAGTAACGTGACGACGGTGAGAATCAGCAGTGGCTCGATTCGAGTCGGTAATTTACGGGGTATGTGAGCCGGCAGCTCAGAAAGCAATGGCACACTACTGAGCGTAATCTTGCCAAGAAATCAACATTCAGATGAAAGATGCTGATGTTGACAGCGATGTCCTGTAAAGGATATGCAAAACATTTTTTTCTACAGGAAATCGCTGTCAACACCATCATTTCAATGTTGTTCTTGATGTCTTGGCAAGTTTACGTTCAATAGTTTGCCATTGCTTTTTGAACGACCGGCTCCCAAACCAGTTCGTTAAAACCCAGCGCTACATGGTCTGCTGCTAAATCGGTTGCAGCTGTGATTCGAAAGCGGGTAAGCGGGTTTACGAATGAATGCCGATTGGTCTATACAAATATAGCCTAACAACATATGCCCAGTGCGCCTTAAGGCGCGTAAAAAGGCACTGTTTTTTCTTACCACTCGTGTATGTTCATGTCTGTATTTGTCTCCCGTCTTTTTCGCTTTCTCTCTCTCTGTCTCTGTCTCTGTCTCTCTCTGTCTCTTTCTCTGTCTGTCTGTCTCTCTCTCTCTCTCTCTCTCTCTGTCTCTCTCTGTATGTGCTTGTGTGTGTGTGTGCGTGTGTGTGTGTTGATGTGTTGAGAGAGAGAGAGAGAGATTGAGAGAGAAAGTGAGAGAGATAGATAGATAGATAGATAGAGAGAGAGAGAGAGAGAGAGAGAGAGAGAGAGAGAGAGAGAGAGAGAGAGAGAGAGAGAGAGAGAGAGAGAGACGTCGTGGTACAGAGATTACTAAACTTGTTTATCAGACAGGAATCCTGGTTCAATCTCTTAAAGTTGCAGGGGTTTCCCGTTCCAGTAGGGCTCTGTTGTAAAAACCGACCTCGTAAATTGGTCTCTGATAATGTTGTGAATGTTGAAGAAATGTCCAGATAAGGTAAGGTGATAATGAAGGGAGCTCGTCACTTACCTTACACGGCAAATGTCTAAACTTAACACTTCGATGACGATATCTATCAAAGGCTTACTTTTACATTCTTCTCCTTCTTCTTCACCGTTCGTCCGAAATATTTATTGTGGGCGCAACTGAGTTGTGCCTGTTTACAGCAGAGCTGTGATAGTCGCGCTTTTCGGCCGACACATCCGACTTCTTCAAGGATTTGTTGACTGGGTTAATCTTCCCGGAACTTTTAAATTGTTGTTTGCATCTCTGGCCTTATTTAAAATATTGCTCTGTGCAGAACTGAGGATGTTTGAGGATTAATACAGTTTTATTTGGTGAGAAGCGGCTGGCCGAGTGACTAGAATGGGAGTTATTCTTCGGTGGACCCGGGTACGAATCCTGGGTAGTGTGTGGGTTGTAGTTTTTTTTTTTTTTCTGTCGGAGGGCAAAAAGAACATTCTTACCTGCACAGTTCACGACGACTGTAATAGCCTGGCGACCTTAATACCTCAGACTCAAGACCCACGTGCCCTACACACCAAGGTACTTTAGGTAGCAGTTGACAGTTAAGTTTGGTGAACAATCAGAACAATCTTGATGCAGCTTTACTTACGATGTGTAAGATAAAACAATACGTTATAAATGTTCACGCAAATATGAATAATCTGTATGTGGCTCTAGCAGGCGCGTGGGCGGAGCGGATATGAAGTTAGGCAGCCAATGGCACGAGGGAGGTGGGATGAGAGTTCTCTATCTAGCTCGGTCTTCGCTACAAGAGAGAAAGACTGTCCACCTAACTCCCCATACATCCAGGCCAACAAAATATGATAGTCCTAACATGACAGATCCACAGAAAGTTCCTGCTTTTGGACATTTTTGTTTCTTTTCTATTATTTGTTTTGTTATATGGCATTAGGTACATAAAACAAGATAAAACAATATATTAGTACTTTTCAAGCGTAATTTGAATAATCTTGGCGTGGCTTTGCATATAATGTTCAAGATAAACAAAATTCATGCAAGTTTTGACACTTACATTGAAAATTCTTGGTGTCGCTTCACGTTTGCTTTTAGTACTCGGAAATGATGTTTGTTGGTTTCAACGTAAGTAACACATATCGATCCCAACAGCATCTACATTACATGGTTGTTTCGGGATTTGAAATTTAAATATTGAGCACAACCCACTACTGGCAACGCCGATCGTATTCTGGTATGAACCTAAGGCCTATCCACGTCAATATGGAAGCACTATACTCGAGTTTCGCCCTCATTTGAGCTCGTCAGTAGTGCATATCCCTGACCGGATCCGGAAACAGTCACGTCCGTCAATCGATGGGACCCGAACGATCAGGACTTCTCACTGGCAAGGAACACCAGGCCTCCTAAATCCAGTGAGCAATAATCAATTGATTATGTGGTTGTTCGACGTCGGTCGCGGCGATTGGGCAGTCTTGAGCATAGCCTACGATGGGTAGCGTTGTGATATTCTGTTGTGATAATTTGGTGTGTCCAGTGTGTGCCGCGTGGTTACACACCCGCTTCACACGCGTGATCCGGGACTGTTTCCGGATCCGGTCAGGGATATGCACTACTGACGAGCTCAAATGAGGGCGAAACTCGAGTATAGTGCTTCCATATTGACGTGGATAGGCCTTAGGTTCATACCAGAATACGATCGGCGTTGCCAGTAGTGGGTTGTGCTCAATATTTAAATCTACATTACAGTTCGCATGTTGGTTTTCTTTATGAGAGTGTGTTCTAGAGCAGTGGTTCTCAACATTTGTTGGCCCATGCATCCTTTCACCATATATGCCATTCTCCCCTTTCCAAAACTGTCAGTCTCAACAGTTGCGCGAGATTCGGCAGCGGATCGCGCCGCACTGGTAACTTACGGGGGTATGTGAGCCGGTCGTTCAGAAAGCAATGGCAAACTACTGAAAATAAAAATTGCCTAGTAAATCAACAGCAGCTGAAAAATACTGGTGTTGACTGCAACGTCCTGTAAGGGATATGCACAATTTAAAACAAAAATCTATTACGTCGTTTCGTTTTATTTTCCAACAGAGCTGAAAAGCCTGACTCACAAAGATGTAATGACACAAATGGAAGCAATGTACGGATCGCTTTTTCTGCCACTTAAGGCTAGGAATCGCAGGTCTAAGGCCAAAATTCCGTGATTGGTTTCTCATAGAACACATCTCTTTTTCCCGAATCAGTTTTCAGCTCCAGAAAATCATCTTGCCAATCATCAGAAACTTTTCCAACTGATAATTTGAATGGGTTTCGCACCAAATCGAACTCATCATCACTAAGTTCAGGAAAATGTGGCTCAAATTAATTTTCTAGTGCTGTCAAATGCTGCAACATTAAATTGTTTTTGCTAATTGTGGAAGTACTTGATCTTTACCATCAACAATGAGAACGGATGGCAGCTTCTCAAACATTACACAATGTTTCATATTCTTTTCCAATTTTCCAGCTTGCTCATAAAAGCTTTCAAGGCATCCACAAATTGTATATTTGTATTCCTTCCTGCAATCTGAAAATTAAGTTTATTCAGCTGCTCAAAAATATCAACTAAATAGGCAAGGCGCATGATCCCTGCCTCATCACCCAGCCAGGTAAAAATTTCATCTTAACCTGAACTTCAAAAAGCGGGCAAAACCTTCATCTTACCCTGAACTTCAAAAAGATAATTTCAGCTCGACCATCAGCTCATATTCTCGCGCAGTTACATTTCCTCTTGACAGCCATTGAAGATTTGTGTGGAAAAAAAGCAAATGGTGGCATGCATCAATGTCAATGCATAACTGCTTGAAAAGCCGTGAGTTGAGAGCTCCTACATTGACAACATTCACTATGTTAACGGTTTGATCCTAAACCTTCCCCAATGGAGCTAGGGGTGTTTTGAAAGCCAGCGCCTGACGATGGATCATGCAATGAATGCCTTTCACTTTTTGGGCATGTTTCTTCACATTAACTTAAAATCTTGATTTGGTCCCCAACATAGCTGGTGCTCCATCTGTACAGCACCCACACATGTTATCCCATCAAAGATTTTCTGATTCAAGGAAAGATTAAACCTTTTCAAAATATCAGAGGCCTTGGTGGTTGTTTCAAGAAGAGAGCAAAAAAGAAGCTCTTATTTAAATGACCCCGAATGCACATACCTTGCAAACACCATCAACTGAGAACACGATGCTACATCAGTCGATTCATCAATTTGAATTGAACAGAGCTCTAATGATGCAGACTTGATCTCTTGCATAACTTGATCCCTGATATCAATAGTCATATCGGTGATCCTCCTTTGAACAGTATCAATTGATAGTGAAACCGCTGCAAGTTTTTTTTTTCTCTGATCCATTTCCCAACACAATTTCCACATTCTTAGACATCAAAGTTTCATCAAAGTTTCCTCAATTGTGTGTAGTTTTTTTTTTTTCTGCTTCGCTATCTCCAGCGCTACGACATAGAAAGCTTCGGTAACCTTTTGGTTTGTTTCTTGGAATGTCCCTGTTAAATCCAGTCTCATCCTTGTGGCAGCATTCTCAAGACGTTCAAAATAGGTTTCGTCCTTGTCCTTGTGTTGAGGATGAACATTCAACAAATGTTGCTTCAAATTTGTCGGTTTCATAGAATTATTTGACAAACCTTTACCACAAATAACACATTGAAGTCGTTCTTCTCCGTTGATGACGATTATTGTGAATCCACACTAAATATAGAATGATCATACTTTCTTTCTTTTTTTTAACTCATCATGGGCTTCAGATTCTGTAAATATAAAAGCAAAAAGGAAAAACCAACTATAAATAAAATAATTTTAAACATAAAAAGTTAAATATTTATTCATTTTATATATTCCACAATATGGCTGACATCAAGAAGTAAGGCGATCATGAGTTTTAGCGTCCCAGATTAAAGAAAGGCGTGTTTTCCACCTGATCGCACTTTCATTACGAGTACATTGCTACCCATCATCGAAGTTCATATCGACCTGAAAACTAACATCATAAGCGATGACTGGCGACATTATCGTGAATTGCGACAAAGGAGGAAATGATATCAGATAGGTCACACGCTGAGCGTGTGAGACGTAAGATGGTGCGTCATGGTGGAAATGACCATGTGTTCACATGCACCCACTGTAGACATACATTTATAGCGCGAATTGATCTGATCAGTCACATTCGCTACCGTCATGGGTTGTATTTATTATGCCTTTATGAAGCACAATGTAACAAACTATCGTTTATCAAGACAGCAATGTGCCAATGAATGAATGGTTGGTTTTGCCATTGATATATTATGCAGACCATATTTTTGAAAACCTTGAGTGGTTTCTAACAAATGTTGGCATGTTCTTTATATAATAGACAAGCTGGCAGTCAGGGTTTGTAAGTGGTGATTCCTGGTTTTCCACCCATAAAAGATAATCATGGAAAATATTTGCACTTCTAGAAATTGGGACATATCCAACAGGACCCCAACACAAAGATCCACCAATTTTATAGCTTTCAATTCTAGCCAGCTCCAGAAAGTACAAGGTATTATCTTGTCTCCGGGCCATTAGTCTCTATATGTAGAGGAATATTTACTCTGTCTCATTGTCACCGTAGCTTGTGGAACTTCACAACTTCAGCGGGTCTTCTCTCCATGAAAACTTGAATACTTCTTCCTCCTTTACGCATAGAGCTCCGAAGTGTCCAGTCGATGCATGCTATGATTGCTGCCAAGGAAAGTTTCCTTGAGTCATCTCCATGTCTCCTCCTATATCCTGGCCGTGTTTCTTATATTTACATGTCTGTTGGATGTTCTTATTCCTGTTCACTTTCCTTCATCTTCAAATATCAGAGGTTCCAATATTCCCTCGTAACCTAATTAGTATTTTCTGATTTTTTGTAACGCTAACCTGCCGCCCCTGGAGTTGTTGAATGGCGACGAATCTATTTTAGCTCCAGCGATTGGTGTGCTGCAAATGTATTCAAAACAATATTTTTAGGCTAGTTCTAGGCGGGAATTTTCTTAGCGTAATTTTTAAATCTGGATATTGGGTCATTCCGTAACAGCACTCTCTAAATTGTGTTAATGATGCGCCATTATTTACGTTATATTGCACGTGTATCCATCGAATTGTCATGAATTTATAATCTTTATTTCCAATTCTAACAACAATTGTCAAGGCAGCTTGTATGATGATACAGATCCGCATTGCTTTTATTATAATTTATGGTAAATTCTGGTCATCTACAACAAGCAGCTCATTTAAACGCTATGGGTGTTGACTTGCTTATTTCGCATTCTTATCTATATAGTATTGGAGACAGTTAATGTTAGTCATATATCCTTTACAGGACGTCGTAATAAACCCCTGATTTGTTTATTGTTTGTGATGCAGTTCTTGCGTTCAGTAGTTTGCCATTACTTTCTGAAAGACCGAGCTAATACCACCGAAATTAACCTGTCTGCTTCCAGACCGTTGGTGACTGATTTCGAACCCTCGATTGGGCATACAGTACTGCTAATAACATTGTGTTATTATCGCTCACATTCGCTTTAATCATAAATACTAAATTTCACCTTGAGGAAACTAAAAATAAAAACACACTACGAAATATGTCATCCTGCTCTGTGGACGCTAATTTAAAAAACAAAAAAAAACCCGGTTAAACCTAAGACAGACGTGCAATCCCAACAACCGCGACAGTTCCGTTTTCAGCTGAATCCGCTCCATGGTAGGATTGGACGCAAGTTAGATGTATTTGTACATGGAATACCAGTACTGCGTTTCACAATTTGGGAAAGAAAATTGATGTTTAAATTACCAGCTTCCTTTTCAGAAGATTGCCAATAAATATCTAAAGCCATTTTGTTAAATCCTTAACCTACACATTACTCACGGTAAATATAAGTTATATGCTTATCCTTTACAGGACGTCGTAGGCCGCGTATGCCCTGTGGTCAAGAGTTCAAGTCCGCATTAAGGTGGTTTTTTTTTAAAAACTGACCTCGGCTCCCAAGTCGACACAGTTTAAAATGGATACCAGGAAATGTCTTGAGAAGTAAAGGCAACAGGCGAGATTTTGACCACCCCTGGGGATTAAGTGGTCTAAATAAAATATGGTCCAGCACCATGTACCCAATACGCATACGGCGTTTAAAATGTTTCTTTAGTTCTTTAACACACGGAGATTGCTGCATGAGTAGAAAATATAAACAGTTAAATATATGTAAATGTTTCTTTAGTTCTTTAACACACGGAGATTGCTGCATGAGTAGAAAATATAAACAGTTAAATATATGTAAATGTTTCTTTAGTTCTTTAACACACGGAGATTGCTGCATGAGTAGAAAATATAAACAGTTAAATATATGTAAATGTTTCTTTAGTTCTTTAACACACGGAGATTGCTGCGTGAGTAGAAAATATAAACAGTTAAATATATGTAAGTGTTTCTTTAGTTCTTTAACACACGGAGATTGCTGCATGAGTAGAAAATATAAACAGTTAAATATATGTAAATGTTTCTTTAGTTCTTTAACACACGGAGATTGTTGCATGAGTAGAAAATATAAACAGTTAAATATATGTAAATGTTTCTTTAGTTCTTTAACACACGGAGATTGCTGCATGAGTAGAAAATATAAACAGTTAAATATATGTAAATGTTTCTTTAGTTCTTTAACACACGGAGATTGCTGCATGAGTAGAAAATATAAACAGTTAAATATATGTAAATGTTTCTTTAGTTCTTTAACACACGGAGAATGCTGCATGAGTAGAAAATATAAACAGTTAAATATATGTAAATGTTTCTTTAGTTCTTTAACACACGGAGATTGCTGCATGAGTAGAAAATATAAACAGTTAAATATATGTAAATGTTTCTTTAGTTCTTTAACACACGGAGATTGCTGCATGAGTAGAAAATATAAACAGTTAAATATATGTAAATGTTTCTTTAGTTCTTTAACACACGGAGATTGCTGCATGAGTAGAAAATATAAACAGTTAAATATATGTAAATGTTTCTTTAGTTCTTTAACACACGGAGATTGCTGCGTGAGTAGAAAATATAAACAGTTAAATATATGTAAATGTTTCTTTAGTTCTTTAACACACGGAGATTGCTGCGTGAGTAGAAAATATAAACAGTTAAATATATGTAAATGTTTCTTTAGTTCTTTAACACACGGAGATTGCTGCGTGAGTAGAAAATATAAACAGTGAAATATATGTAAATGTTTCTTTAGTTCTTTAACACACGGAGATTGCTGCGTGAGTAGAAAATATAAACAGTTAAATATATGTAAATGTTTCTTTAGTTCTTTAACACACGGAGATTGCTGCATGAGTAGAAAATATAAACAGTTAAATATATGTAAATGTTTCTTTAGTTCTTTAACACACGGAGATTGCTGCATGAGTAGAAAATATAAACAGTTAAATATATGTAAATGTTTCTTTAGTTCTTTAACACACGGAGATTGCTGCATGAGTAGAAAATATAAACAGTTAAATATATGTAAATGTTTCTTTAGTTCTTTAACACACGGAGATTGCTGCATGAATAGAAAATATAAACAGTGAAATATATGTAAATGTTTCTTTAGTTCTTTAACACGCGGAGATTGCTGCGTGAGTAGAAAATATAAACAGTTAAATATATGTAAATGTTTCTTTAGTTCTTTAACACACGGAGATTGCTGCATGAGTAGAAAATATAAACAGTTAAATATATGTAAATGTTTCTTTAGTTCTTTAACACACGGAGATTGCTGCATGAGTAGAAAATATAAACAGTTAAATATATGTAAATGTTTCTTTAGTTCTTTAACACACGGAGATTGCTGCATGAGTAGAAAATATAAACAGTTAAATATATGTAAATGTTTCTTTAGTTCTTTAACACACGGAGATTGCTGCATGAGTAGAAAATATAAACAGTTAAATATATGTAAATGTTTCTTTAGTTCTTTAACACACGGAGATTGCTGCATGAGTAGACAATACAAACAGTTAAATATATGTAGCTTCTGTGAGAAGATGAGACATACTAAATAAATACGGACACAGTGTACATACCTTGCAACAGGCTCCATAAAGGTGAACATAGATCACAGAGTGAAAATCTCCCCCTCCCCCACCCCCCCCCCCCCCCCACCCCCCCCCCCCACCCAATAAAAAAAAAATATATAATAATAAAATATTACGGTATGTACACCGTGTCCGTGATCAGTGTGCCTCAACTGTTCGCAGGGGCTACATATACACACCTGTGTGTATTTTATATTGTTATATCCTGCTGCAGCCGTTGCTCCTGCATGAATAAATGCTCAACAGAGGCATGGTTCCTGGGAAGAATGTTGCGAATTCCTTGGACTGTCATAGTAACTAACAATGATTGTCTGAAAGGGGCTAATGAGAGAAGAACAGTGTATACAACTAGAAGAAAGAGACAAACAGATTTCTTTGGTCGTATGATGAGAAGAGGGACATTTGAGAACGTCGTGGCAACTTAAAATATCAAAGGCAAAAAATAAAGCCAACGCAGACCAGGAGAAATGATGCTGGATGGACTGAGACGGATACATGGAGGTGTATCATCAACAGAGTAGCTCCAGAACACCAAAACTGAGATTTGTGGAAAGACATGAACACCTATGCCAGCAGGCAGGGCACTTGATGATGATGACACAGTTGTCACGACATTTGAAGATACTATAATCTACAAGTTGAGCTGAGTCAAGAACCGACATTATTGCTCTCGGGGCATTCCCATTAGCGCTCTATCACCATCTTTAACAGGCAGTGTAGAGTTCCAATACTAATTGTGCCCGTTATACTCTGATTATATGTCCTTCTTGCTGTACCTCTGAGTGACGACTGTCTACCAAATCCTCTGACCACTCCTTGCTGACGCATTCTCTCTAGACTACATGTGTCAAACTCAAGGCCCGCGGGCCACATCGGGCCCGGCGTACAATTATATCAGGCCCGTGAGGTCTCAACCGACGTATAAATATATTCGACCCTAGAGAGAATCTTAGGCAAAAATATATTTTTTTTTAATGGCCACGATATAAAGTGCAAATCAAATTTCCTAATTAGCAGCCTTGCCGAATGATAGGCTACCTGAGAGCGTTCTCGCTTCGATCAGAATAAAAAAAATGTTTTGCATATCCTTTACAGGACATCGCTGTCAACATCAGCATCTTTCAGATGATTGTTGATTTCTTGGCAAGATTACGCTCAGTAGTTTGCCATTGCTTTCTGAGCGGCCGGCTCACATACCCCTAAGTTACCGACGCGATTAGAACCGCTACCGATTCTCGCCGTCGTCACTTTACTTGCGAGAATATACGGGATTACGGAGAAAGTCGCTAACACCCCCCCCCCCCCCCCCCCCAGAGCGACCGGCCAATCAGAATAAGCGAAAATAATAGTTGAGTAGTGAGTGGATGTTCGTCGTTATAGTGACCTAGCAACGTTCAGTTGCTCGTTTTGGATTGGCGCTTAAGAAATGGAAGTAGTTTAGTGCCCGGAAATTACATCACCTTTTCACGCTACAGCTAACCTGATATCAATCAAGTATCTGTCGGTAGATGCTTAATCTTTTTAATATTAAAGCTAGCCTTTATAATTACCAAGAGAAAAGTTGATACTTAAAACAGAGCCCTTCAAAGCCGCTGGGATGCTGAATATATGTTTTCTGATATTGGCGGTAAACCTGTGTGTCTAATTTGTGGAGATAATGTGGCCGTGATCAAAGAATATAACCTGAGACGGTACTACGAGACTAAACATCATGACATGTTAAACAGCCTGAATGCAGAGCAGAAACTACAGAAGGCAGAAGAATTGAAGAGGCATCTAACATCACAGCAGATGTTTTTCACCAAAAGCAAAATCACAAACTGAAGTTATTGTGAAAGCAAGTTTTATTGTGGCAAAGGAGATTCCAAAATCAGGCCGACCATTTACAGAAGGAGTGTTTCTTAAGCACCACATGATGAAAGTGTGTGACGTCTTGTGTTCAGGTAAAAAGCAGATGTTTGCAAAGGTAAGCCTTAGCAGAAATACGGTTGTTGATCGGGTTTGTGAGAAGGCCAATGATGCGATAACACAGCTGATCGAAAAAGGCAAGGATTTTGTTGCATTCTTCCTTGCTGTCGATGAAAGTAATAACACGATTGACACTGCACAGCTCGCCATCTTCATCCGAGGAGCGGACTCCAGTTTGAATGTTATATACAAAATATTGGACATGAAATCCATGCATGGGACAACGACAGGTAAAGACATTTTTGACAACGTATGTCAAAGTTTAATCAAGATGAACCTGCCTTGGGACACACTCATTGGACTGACAACAGATGGAGCACCGGTGATGTCTGAAGAAAAACGTGGACTAATTGGAAGGATGCGGTTAAAGATGCAGGAGAACTGTACTAGTGAATTGATAGCATATCACTGTATCATACAAGAAGGATCGCTGTGTGGTATCTTCAGCATGGAAGATGTAATGAGCACTGTAACACAAACCACCAACTTTATCAGAGCCAAAGATTTAAATCACCGCCAATCTCAGTCTATTTATAGCAGGAAACAGAGTCAGCATTCGGCGATATGCCTTATTATACAAAGGTGCGGTGCCTAAGTCGGGGAAAAGTTCTCAGTAGATTTTTCCAGCTGATCGAGGAAATCTGTCAATTCATGGACAGTAAAGGAAAAGATTCCAGTTTTTCGGGATAAAAAGTGGAAATGCTAGTTGGCGTTTCTGTCTGACATAACCACTCATCTCAAGGACTTGAACCTGCAGCTCCGGGGACGGGATCACTTTATCACTGATATCCATGATGCAGTGAAGGCATTTCCAGTCAAGCTTCTCTTATTGGAGACACCAATGCAACATGTCTCACTTTTCTTATTGCCAAGTAATGTTAAGCTAAGTCAACGCTGTGGTGTTTCCCAAAGCACACTTTGCTAAATAAACAAAAAACTTAGCTTACTTCGCACTGCGCTTTAATGACATTGAAACATAGAAAATTAATTTCGAGCTGTTTCATAATCCATTTGCCATGGATGTGGAAACTACACCTGTAAATTTGCAGATGGAGTTAATAGAGCTGCAGTGTAATGGGACATTAAGGGCAAAGTACGACACTGTGGGGCCTGCACAGTTCACTCGTTTCATACATGAAGAGACGCCCCGACTTCGTCTACATGAGGCTCGAATCTTGAGCATGTTTGGTAGCACATATCTGTTTGAACAACTGTTTTCTGTGATGAAGATTAACAAAACATCACACACAGGAGTCGTCTCACTGATGAACGCTTGCAGTCCATCATGTGAATCTCAATGACACAGAACATTACTCCCAACATACACGAACTTGTAGCCAAGAAAAGATGCCAAACATCGTGCTCTGACAAACTGACATAAGAGTAAAAATGTGTATGCCAATGAGTTTTATTATTAAAATTTTTTCTGTTTTAATTTATAGTATTGTTTAAAAGAGGTTTAATTTTCGGCTTATTGAATGTTTATCCTGTTCGGCCCGCAACCATACGTGTGTTTTGTATTTTGGCCCGCTGAGCGATTGAGTTTGACACCCTGCTCTAGACCGTGATAGTCTATCTGTTCTTGTGCATTATTCACGCCCTCCCAGAGGGCTCTCACAATATCTGTTGTATCATGCATCATCAAATCACCTCTCAAAGATGCAGCACCTGCCAATCTGTCTGCTTGTTCATTCCCAAACACACCAGTGTCCTGGAGAAAAGATCCAGTGAAAGCTCACAACCCGCTACACCTGAATTGATGCATATCATTCAGCACGAAACATGCCAGTCTTCACCTGTATCAGCATACTTTGTGAATCAGTCGCAATAACAACATGCGCATACAGTTTGTTTTCCAACCAGTGGAAAGCTGCAGTAACCGCCTCCACCTCAATTCTCAGGCTTGAGACTGTGGTGTCATACAAGTATACCTATAACACTTATTAAATGTCTGATATAAAATTTGCAAACCGTTTCAATTGCAATTCTGTGATTAATACTTTGAGCAATTCTCACAGATGAAATAATGCTATGTACTGATGAAACCGCTCTATTCACGTGTGAAACTATGCGGATGTTTAATCCAGATATCACAACTTGCAAGATACAGCGTTGAAATCTGCAGCATGTGTACAAACCTATATTTCTGACCCTCGTTGTAAACAAATTCTTCTTCTTGTGTGTATGCGTTCATACGCTAGCCTAAACACGTTTTAAGAATGCAGTCTTCAACGTTGCAATGCTGAGATTTCTATACCATGTACTTTGCAGTAATTAGTCAAGGCCACACACTTCATATGTTAAACACTCTTACAGCTAATATGTAGCACTCATTTTATGAATTTTCAATTACATATGTAGCTGTTAACTTTAATTTGTGTAACATAAGGTATCTTAATCTTCTATTTCCAAGGCTAAGTCTGAATATTTCTACTTGATTATATTTGTGTGCAGGTGGTGGATGAAGATGGAGAGCAGCCGACAGATAGTGTAGGTTATGGTCTCCACCTTCACGACGGTAGGCAGAGGATCTCTTTTTTTTTTTTTTTTTTTTTTTTTTTTGAGGAGACAATGGCTACGGTCACTGACCAGTATGGTCACTGCTAGGAAGGAAAGCAATGGCAAACTACCTTCTTTATAGATGCCAAGAAAATCATGTTGTGTGGACTCATCAATAATAATGCAAAGAATACCATGGACAGCCAGAAAAACCAAGGAATAAGTTCTTCAAGAAACAAATGAAGATCGTAAACTGATTAGAGACATTAGACGTAGACAGTCACAATTTTTTGGGCATGTTATGAAAAGAAATTATCTGGAGAACTTGGTGACAACTGGTATGATCGAGGGGAACAGACCAAGGGGAAGACCTAGAAGCAAGTACCTGGATGGCTTGGCCTTGTGGCATGGTCGAGACAGAAACACGGAGCTGATCCACGACTCTGGTGACCGAGTAAGATGGCAGAACATGACCGCCCACGCTTATCGGCATGGCACATGATGGATGGATGGATGGATTATATTTGTAAAGATGCCAATGTACACTATCTTTATATTTGTCCTTTTTCGTAACATTTTGTTTGATTTAATGTTTCTTATAATGGGCTCTAAACTACTGAGATTAATCTTGCCAAGAAATCAACATACAGCTGAAAGATGCTGATGTTGACAGCGATGTCCTGTAAAGGATATGCAAAACATTTATTTATTTATAATGGGCTCTGGTGTCATTAAATTAGATGGTTGCTACCTAGTCATTATCTATATTAAATGTTCATGTCATGTGCAATTGTGTTCTCCAACATAGTGTACTGACTAATCTTTTCTTTCCCCTCTAGGACTGGAAGCAATTGCAGACTGAATACTGCATTACTTTTTTTTTTTTTTTTTTTCAATCAGTGTTTTAATTGTATCAGGTTAAATATTACTATTTTTACGATATTTGCTTAATAGCAAAGCAAATCTGTTCGTTGTTGTTCTCTGCTTACTACCTACAGAATGGCCAAGCATATATTGTGAAGAACTTATTTTGTACAAAAGGCTAAGTCTCGGATGGAAGCGATACACCACAATATTATAAACTGAGCGATGATTACACCGAGATAAGTTTTAAGATCTTCAGTTCATTCTCTTCGGTATCAGTGTTTGGATATCCTGCTCTTTCTGAGCAACTTTAATAATCTCCGATTTCGTCGTAATAGATAATAGATAGCGTTTATTCTATATTAGTAGTTAGACAAAACAGTTATTGTTAAGTATATCGATGAATGAGTGATTTCTTATAACAAAATCTTGAATTAAAAAATAAAAGATACATGAAATCAGAAGAAATGGTAAGCAATATTACACACACGCGCGCGCGCAACACTCATGACAAACGCAGAAGATCAGATACAAAAAGAAATTGGAGAACTAGGAGGAGATATTAAATAATAAACATTATGTGCAATTTATAATTCCATACATTAGTTCATCAGAAATGTCAACATTTGAGGAAAACGTGCGTGAAATATAATAGTCTGTTTTGTCTTCACTTTGAATGTGATGTAATCTAATCCTATGTTATTTTTTCACAGTAACCATAAATCCAAATAATGCCGAGAAACAAAGTGATTAAAACTCTTTCTGGCCAAAACATTAACGTCTATTATCCGATGGGAAATGGGCAGAAGTAAGACAAAAGAGATATATACACAGAAAAAATAGTGGCACAACTGGGACAAGAATACAGACCTGATATCAGACTGATGGGCTAGTGAGAATGGGGAGCGTGTTCTCCAATGTATATCGACATGAGCATGTTATTGATGATGATAATGATGATGAGGAGGAGGAGGAGGAGGAGGGGTGGGGAGGAGGAGGAGGAGGAGGATAACTTCTGAATCAAGAATAATTTTAAGAATGTTATATGCATTATGTACAATTTTCGGATATTGTAGGAAAAGCTAGTGAAAACATGGACATTCCCAAATGTTATATAGAACCTGCTTTGCTGTATGGCAAGGTATCATGAAACTTAAATGAACAAAATTTGGGATGTACAAATTAGGAAACTAGTGCATCACATACAACTATAAGAAAGAGATAGACAGTATCCTTTGGTCATGTGATGAGAACAGAGGCATTGAGAACATCGTGGCAACTGGAAATATCAGTGGGAAAAGAGGACGACCAAGAGAAATTATACTGGGTGGACTAATACGGTGTCATAGAGGAATATCAGCAAAGTTGATCCAGAGACCCAGACAGGGCATGAATGCCTACGCCAGCTGGCAAAACACATGATGATGATGAACATTATATGGCAAAGAAAGTCGTGAGGAAGGTAAATAGTTACCCTGCCTTTTTTATGACGATATATGGGACATGTTGATACATAACACCCCTCAGAATGTATGTGGCACGGAATGACCTTTACCATCAACCTAGTTTTAACGTTCAGAAATATCCAGCCATCAAATACACTGAGCTTCAGAAAATGGGAATACCCGATGTGAAATCAGTGTCTTTATTTTTAGATCACATATTAAATGAATTCTCCATCCAAATGCCACTTGCTGTCCGAAATACATTCCAGTCTTCAACTTTTGCCGCTTCGCTGGGATACATTTCAGTGACTGCGGAAATTTTCAATGAACACCGATTACAACAAATGCTTGTGGC